>CAEFZX010010589.1:0-116874 GCA_903066825.1 Alfaro cultratus
ATGTTGAAAACTATTTTCACTAATGCTAAAGTTATAGCTTTTTTCATTGATTTTTAACAATGAAAACGTAACAAAGAGATCCACAGATGATTAGGAAATACCTATAATTATAATCTATAATCATAGGCAATATTTAAGTATTAATTATCTTGAACATTAAACACAATTAAGATGCTTTAAACTCAAATTAACTGTATATCATTTATCATGATTAATCAATTGTTCAAATAATCTTCAACTAATTTAGTAATCAATTAATCATTAAATTTAGGGATGTTTCAGACTCTGAAACATCCCTATTAAACACAATGAAACACCTATTAATATCACATCTCTTGTTTGTGGAAAAACACTTTGGTCTTTCCTGGTTTATAATGATCATTTTGTTCTAGATATCCACCTAATAAACTACTGAACTGAAGTCTTAAACAGTGCTGAAGCATCAATCATACTTTCATCCCTATGGCTGAAAGACAAACACTGTGATATCAAGCCAAAACTGCCCTGAGAATGAATACATCAACATGGAAAAATTGTCTGTCAATAAAGTTGCTGGTCATTAGAATATTAGAATATCATGAAAAAGTTGATTTATGTCAGTAATTCTATTCAAAAAGTGAAACCTGTATGCTATATTCATTCATTACACATGTAGCAAACTTGAAAGTGCAGATTTAACACCATCAGAGTTCAAATCTACGGGGTATTTGAAGTCACAAAGTCTAATAACTGAAACCATGTGCAGTTTGATCAACATTACAATCCTGTAAATGCTCATCAAATGTTGCCTCAACATTTTATACCAGAAAATAAATACCATCTCTCAAATATACAAAAAAAGAAAAACGGAGCTCATTGACAAAATCATGATGCTGAAATATTACATTTGGTGCATTGTGTAAGAATCTACAAATATTCCAGTTATCATTTATCAAATGTATAGCTTGCAGTATATTAGGCTAAAATTGGACGCCTGACATACTAGTAGTATGTCAGGCTCTCAGCTTCTCATAACACTTTTACTTTGAAGGATGTATGTCACGTCTTCCACAGTTTAGTAGACCTTTCTGGGCCAAAGACCAGTGTAAAATCTTGAATTTGCAGCAATAATGTGACATTGCATAGCTACTTTTAATCATTTCCAAGCAGCTGTGCATACCAGCCTCTATTTAAATATATCTATTTAGGTATATCTGAAATTAGATATACTATATATATAGGTATACCTATTTAGATATACCTATCTAAATAGGTATACATACTGTATTTATACCATCCCATGCTTCTTATGGGATGGTACTCATCATTCTTTGTACTCCAAACACGACAAGTGGAATTAAGACCCAGAAGTGGAATTTAGCTGGACTTTTTAGAGGCGGACTAACTTGTCTATGAGGGCCAGAATTTTTGCTGATTGGCAGGTGTTCAAATACTTATTTGCAGCAGTGACACACAAATATATTATTAAAAAAATCATACATTGTGATTTCCAGATGTCATTATTATTATTTTTTTTACATTATGTCTCTCACAGTGGACATGCAACTAAGATGAAAATTTCAGACCCCTCCATGATTTCTAAGTGTAAGAACTTGCAAAGTTGCAGGGTGTTCACATACTTATTTTCCTCACTTTACATCAAGAACGTAAATATGGACGATGGATGAAGTATATAAATTAAGGTAAAAAATTAAAACAAATTGAGAGAATTTAATTGTGCAATTCGTAGGAATTAATATTCAGTACAAAACTTTGCTAAATAAATACTGTGACGCCCAAAATTATTCCTAAGGGAAAGTATTTTTGTTTAGTTTTACCAGCATGTTTCATTTGACAAAAAGTAAAATGTATGTTTTGGCGTGACCGAGAGGGAGTCCTGACATTAATCTGATGGAGAATCTTTTAATGGAGCTCCAGATTAGGGTGATGGCAAAGAGGCCTCGAAGACAGAAACTCCAAATGCTGGGTCAGCATAAGACGGGTCTGATTGTGAAACAGCCAGTAAAGATTTTATTATTATTATTATTACTTTTATTGAGAATTGTATTAACTATTTCTGAGATTTTCTATTTTGACAAAATAATTTAAAAAAAAAAAAAAAAAAATCTTTTTTTGTTTGTTTATGCCTTGGATTGATGCTGACCCCAAACCTATTTTGTGTTGATCTGTCACATAAAATCCCACTGAAATTGGCAAAATGCAGAGAAGTTTAAGGTTATGAATACTTTTGCAAGTCACTGTTAAGACAACCAGGAGGTAAACAAAAAATATAAGTGTGCGCGTTTAACTTTGGCTGTGCATTCAGAGTCTTGTGTAGTTGTAAAGACTTTAAGGTGTCATGGGGCAGAGTTACACTCTGAAGATCTTGCTTTGTTTTTCATCCAAAGTTGTTTTTGTCCATGCAATGATGATGATAATAACTAGCCTGTTGACTGTGCTCCTGGGTGTGTTAATAGGCTCCTCTGAAACTCATTAAAGCGATGTTTAAAGACTGTCATTAATTATTCAAAGAACAATATGTTTACCATCTCCAGATATAAGGAAAAACAACCTCGACTTGAATGCAAACAAAAACAACTGTATGTTTGTAGTGTTTTCATTAAACATATTTTAAACAAAACCTTTGCATTGTTGGTCATTTGAACTGATTGAACTTAAAAATAAAAATTAAACGTGTTCAAAATGAGAATTTCATTCATTGGTGGACTCTCACAGACGAATAACAACCATTCTTTTTTTTTCCAGGTCAGGTCAATAAATGCCTATATATAATATATATATATACACTTTTTAATATACTTTATATAGACTTTTTTTTCAATAATTTGATGCACAAGTTTAATTTTAATGTGGATTTTCTCTTATCCACAAAAAGTGGATAAGAGATCAAACATATGCTCTTCAGGTGATATTTGGTTGCATCATGCATTCCCCACACTCCATGTGTTGACATCAGCCAGTTTATGGAATTATTCTGGTTGAAAGATTGATTTATTTTAACTAAGCATTTGACTGTTGAGCATAGTCCACAATTTACAGCAGGGTTATTTCAGAGTTTTAGGTTTCTGAAAGCTGAGCAAGTAGATATGGATCACTGTTATGCTTAAAGGGGTAGTATTGTCAAAAATCAAGTTCCAAAAGCTCTGAAAGTGATTTTGGAGCTCTAAATCATGTTATAAAGTTATTCCCTTATCAAAAACATACCAGGAGCGTTGCTTTGATTCTTTCATGCCTGTTTGAGAAATCCTTTAATCGCCCATGGCAACCACTCATTTTGCAAAACATCTGGGTGGACCTAGCTCTGCCTCTGAGGACAAAACTCCAACTTAGAGTTACAATTTCGGAGCTTCCTCTTCACAGAGCAGCTTTTCCCCGTGAACTCCCACTCAACTCCTTCAGACTAGCCAGCAGCAATTAGCAACTGCACATCTGCTGAGCTCATCATCTGAGCTACTTGCCAGTGCAACACTGGTAAAATAATAATAATAATAATAATAATAATAATAATAAAAGAATGTTACCAAAGGGTTGATAGAGGAGCCATGTTGTGATGACTTACTGAAGTTGGAGTTTCAGAAAAAGCAGGAGTTTTTAAAGAGACAGAGGCCCAAGTTCAAGGCGTTAAATTACAAAGTCAAATTTCTTTGATTCTATTAAACCAGCCAGTTTAACAGAACTCTACAACCAACCAGTTATTCCAGGAGATGCCTATGATGATGCCTATGAAACATTTGCTTTTGGTGAAACTTATTATGGGAGATTTAACCAAATATGAGAGAGGGTGTATGTATATATTTGAGCTTGTATCAATGGGTGTTCATTCCAGCCTGGAAATGGAAATCATGAGGAGGCCAAACTGAATATTGCATTCATGCCCCCGGTGTCAACAACTCACTGCATCCAGAAACATTTGTCTTGATAAGACAAGCATCTGAAATAAACTCAGTTATTCAACACATCCAGTACTTTTTTGCAAAACAATAAAACGTCCAGGTCACAAGTCTAGATCAATAGCTTGGTATTGCTTTCTGTATAAATATTTATTTGATATATATATATATATATATGTATATATATATGACAAGGGCATCACGGAGACTCAATAGACACAGAAACCTAAAATAAACACAAAGAAAACTCAAATCCTCACAATCTTGTGATAAAACTGACATCAATTTTTTTTAGCCGAAGCATGTGCAGGTTTCAGACAGCATCTTCTTTAAAATACCTTTAAAAGTTTCTGTTGATTCCAAGGTGCTCAGCCTCAGTACTTTTCGGGAGTTTGTTCCAGTCTTTTGCTTCTTTGTGATGGAAAGATAATCCTCCATAGTTGGATTTTAATTTGAGAACAGTGAGCATAATGTTTATGCTCTTATTATTGTACGAATTTCACATTTCAAAGTGTTTGTTTTGCTCTCCTAGTTCTTTCAAAACATTTTGATGAGGGGATATAAATGTGTTAACAATTATAAAGTTTTATGTATTGTCCTTTAACTGGTTTATATATAGGTCTAGAGATATGTACATTTTGTTCATTTTCATCTTTATTTTCTCTGATGTTTATTATTCCTTCTTAATGTCTGTCTACTGTGTGGGTGCCAAAATAAAGCCAAATTTCTTATTTGTTCCCGCGATCTCTGTCAATAAAGTTGATTCTGATATGTTTTTTTTTGTTTGTTTGTTTGAAGCAGCAAAAAAAAAGAACAAAAAACAGTGAAATGAAAAATCAATGCTTTGTTCATTTGTTGAGTTTATGCACAAAGCTGAAAATTATGTAATCTGCATCAGCTATGAAGAAATGTATCATATTTGTGTATGTATATATATATATATATATATATATATATATATATATATATATATATATATATAAAAAATATATATATTNAAGAACTGTATCTTATTTGTGTATGTATATATAGATATATATATATATATATATATATATATATATATATATATATATACTAGATGGATGGATGGATGGATGGATGGATAGAATGAATTTAGCTCATCTAATGTTAACTGTGTGTGTTTCATTTGAACCTTTTAACACCTTGCCATGACCCAATGATTTTATCAATAATATTTATAACATCAATGAAAGAAGAGACATGATTTTATAGTGGCATGATGCCAGTTTACCACACAAAATGAGTGATCTCAGAGACAGAATAAATGATTTGAAGGTTTTAACCCTCTGCTCCGGTTAACAAGAAGAGTTGGGTGTGTTTGACAGAAGGGATTTACTGACATGTCTGCTCACCACCAGGCACAGAGAAACTGAACCTGGGGTTGGGGGTGATGTTAATCAGTCACCACAAGGGGGCAGAAGTGTTGAATCTGTCTGATAAGAGAGGCGAGGAGTGGAACCAACAGCTTGGCAGTCCAGTTCCACACATGTATAAAGCAAAGCATGAAGGAAAATGCTTATAAATGTCAGTTTTTATTATCTTTGACTAACTAAACGTTAACTAGAAGGATAGATCAAGAATTGTTTTCTTGTCCAATTCTGTCTTTTGACAGAAAATAATAAAAATGTTAAAAGCTTCGAATGAGAGGGTTCTGTTACCATTAAGAACCACGGGATGGCGACAGTGACGCTGTAAAACGCTGTAAAAATGATCAGGAAGAAGACGGGGCGGAACCTTTGTTCTGCAGTGGAGCGGAACAGTTTATTGTGGCGGACCAACATGGCCGCGCTCTGGAGGAGAGCCCTGGATCTCAGTTTCCTCAGGTCGGTCGTGTTTACATTTAGATATTGTGACACGGTCGTTAGCTTGTTATGTAATATATGGCACTTGCTTTGATTTATTTATTTTTTTATTTATTTGACTTCTCTATGGAAATATGAGCGAATAAACAGCAGTTGTTTGATTGCCCCAATTCTCAGATTTGTTCTGAGATCGTCAGTAGAGCAGCGTCACCCAAAAAGGAAGTTAAATCAGTGTTTCTCCCTCGCTGTTTACTGGTTTCTTTATCAGTATATAACTTCATTTTTTTCTGTTCAGAAATTCCTTTCGGTACCTGTCCAGGATAAAACCTGCAGTCCGGAAATCCCCCAGATGGACCAGCGTCCTGGCTTCTCTCGCCGTGGGCGGAAGTCTGTGTGCTGTACCTTTTAAACAGGCGAGTCTGACAGCCGAAAATGGGCATATTTGGAAGTTTCAGCTGTTTTAACTCATTGAACCCCTTGCTGCAGGTTGAAAACCTCTCTCACGACTCCCTGGTGAGACGAGCAGCCTCTCTGGTGACAGACAGCTCAAGCACTTTTCTCTCCCAGGCCTCTCTGGCTCTGACTGATGCCCTCACAGAGTATGCAAAGGTATGGCTTCGTGTTGTGACTACCATTTCTCCTAACTGATTGATCCTTTCCATGTGCTGCTGAAGCTCTTAATGGACCATAACCAAAAGTTAAACTGGAGGTATGTGGTCTTTTTTCCCCCTCTCTATAATACACACTTCTGCTTTATTGCAACACAAAAAGAAAAAATAATTACAATGGGAATTTTCTTTAAATTCTTATGACGTCTTTCAATGTCATACAATGTCTTTTTACAAGTATATATGCTCCTAATAATACATTGTTTGTTTCAGATTTTTAAAACATTATCTTAGGAGCATGATGTAAAAGCTGCACCAAATATTATGGCTTCCCTTTTATCTTTGTGGCAAGTCAAAGACCCTGTCGTTCTTTAAGAACAAAAATATGTATTGTGTTCAGTGAATTATTTTAGGTTATTGAACCAACAGATTGGAGTAAAGTGCTTTTCTACCAATTCAGCTTTCCAGTGCTTTAAGAACTTCTGATCATTCTCAGAACTTCTTTAGAAGTATGGACTGTGGATGCAGGACGTCGGTGCTGCCGCTACATGTTTATCATTGAGATGCTATTTTAATCTTCAATCTCTTTGCTGATAGGCTAACTCAAGCTTAGCACAACTTGAAAACAATGGACTTTTCCAGAGTCCCATCAGATCTCTTTTTAGAATCAAAAATGAACACTCAGTCAGCCAAGAGAAGCGGCTCGTCGTCCGCTGCTGCTGTTTGCAGACTTCGCTTGCGCTCCAGATGGACGGGCGGACCAGAAACACAATACAAAGGTTCCGGCTCAGGACTTTAGTGTACGGTATATAAAAATTAAAAAAATGGGAATGTAAAAAAATGCGCTAACATTTTTGACACGTTCAAATCCACGTAATTAGATTATTGAAATTAACTTGTTGAATTTTTGGCCCAACTCGGCCCCCCCCCCCCCCCCAAAAAAAAAAAAAAATAACACAAAAAAAAAAAAAAACCAAAAAAAAAAAAGACAAATGAAAAAAAAAAAAAAAAAGCTTTGATCTATTATATTTTCTAATTAAACCAAACAGCTCGTTTATGTTATCTACACCAATAATGCTTCTCTTGCTTGTAATAACACATTAAGAGTGTTGTCTTCACCAACTAAAAACTTACAAGGTCTCTAAAGAAATCCCTTCATGTTTCAGAAAATCCTCCAGGTTTTAAGTATGTCTCTAAGAATGTGCCTTTGCTTCTGAGTGTAAACAGTGAAAATCTTCCCCCTTGCCTCCACACAGGCTGTGCACACACTCATCGCCCTGCAAAGGCAATATTTAGCTTCCCTGGGGAAACTGAGTCCAATAGAAGAAGATACGATCTGGCAGGTGATCATTAGCCAGCGTGCAGAGGTCAGTCTCTGTGTCTCTTTCCATTGTTTTTGATCCATCCCAACTAAAAACCTTAAATCAAAGCAGGCGGTTGTAAATTTCTTCTTGCATCGTTTTGTGGCAGGTTGCCCACAAACAAGACGAACAGAAGCGCTTCGAACTGACCTGGGTCACCGCCGTCAGGCTGTGCGAGGCGGCGGCCGAGGCTGCATACATATCAGGTGTGTAACTCGAAGTGCTTTCGCCCGTTCCGTTTCGTCGCTCTGGACGGCAGACGGATCGTTTGCCGTCGCTCTGTGGGTCCTTTGGGCGAAAACACAAAAGGAGACGACGGACGAGACGGGCCAGGCTAACGACCCACTTTTCAAGTCTGAACTCGACGCGTTTGACGTCTGTTTGAGCGTTTTGTACTTGTGTGTGTTCTCAGGAGCCGAGAACGCATCCATCACGATCAGGACAAACATTCAGCTGGCCCAAGCCCATGTAGAGGAGGCCCAGAAAGTCTCACTGGATGCAGAAAAGAAGCTGGCAGAGACTAAAGTCATGGAGGTCGAGAGGATGACGCAACACGCCGCCACCCTCGAGGGGAGTAACGACGAAGAGGAGACACCCGAGGCCTACCTGAGAGAGGACTGAGACGCACAATCATCAGATCATTTTAACAAATCTGGACCGACTTCTGCTTCTTCTTTTTTCTGTCGCGTGAGATGATGGAAGTTAATTGTTTGTACCAAAATTAAAAGAGAGCATGAAAATATTGTTTTCTTTTCTTTTCAGAATTCAAACTACATAAGAATTGTTTCATGCACTACAGAAGCCGAGTCTTACCAATCATTTCGGTTTAATTTCTTGTGAAAATACCTGGGTAGACTTGAAATAAGACAAAACTAATTTTCAAGTTTAGTCTTCCAAATTACAAGGAGCTTGTTTTAAATCAATATTTCCTTAATATCGATGGGAGAAAAAACCAGTATCGTTTGCAGAGTACTCCACTTCCAATAAGACTCTGTTTTTGCAGCATAATCCAAAGCGTTGTGTTAAACATTTGTTTTTTTTGATGTGATTGATTTGATAACTGATCAGATTGCAAACTGCATTAATGAACCCTGGTCTCTTAGGTTGATGTACCAACAGGCTTCTGTGTTAATATAAAGTCTGGGTTATTTTAATAAACGTAAGATGCAACTAAAGTTGTGTTTTGCCTTTTGTTTAAACAGATTATTCAAAGATGAATTCCGTTTATTTCTTGGACTTAAGGCCTTTCTATCTTTCTAGCAACTATTTAATTACTTTTCTAACAAACATCTATCAGATTTAGACTAGTGGTGTAACTATAAAGGGCATCTTCCCTCTTAAAGCACACAGTGCTGTTCTATAACTCATTCTAGTTATGTTACCTTCAGTTGTTAAAATGCTACACAGCTCTGGATAAACTGAAGGATCCACTGCACTGAACTCCATTGGAAACTTCCTGGTTATTCAACCAAATGTTGATTTCTCAACTCTGAGTTCAAAACATTAGTTTTGTTGTTTTTAATTGAATATGAACTTTCTCATTTCCTATAAATAAATACCACATTTTTGCTCAGAACTCTGGAGACGTGTTGTCAGTAGGTCATAGAATAAAACAACAATGTTCATTTTACTCAAAAATACACCTATAAAAAGTCAAATCAGAGAAACCGATCATTTTAAGTGTCCTCTTAATTTTTTTCCCAGCGCTGTCTATCAAACACGTCTTTAAAGAAATTTCACTTGGCTTTCTGACGCCTTGAAATTGAGTCTCTGTCTCTTTAAGAAGCGCCTGCTCTTTCCCACGCTCCTCCTTCAGCACCTCGTTACAACAATGCTTCTCCTTTTGCCATTTACAGCCGTTCTGAGGAACCTTCCCGTGGTTTTATGACACACATCAGGAGGCTCCAGCCAGCAGGACGATGCAGCTGCTTAACGCTGTCGTATCGAAGCCAAATCTATAAAGAATGTTTCTGAGACCTTGTTGAATCGATGCCATAAAGAACTAAAGTGACATCAATGTGTTTTCTCTAGACTGGCCAGTGTTTGTAACTAGTTTGCATTAAATGTTAGGATGATTTTTATTCATCCGTGTCATTCGGTTCCTAATGGATGGGCGCTGGAATGCTTTTCACATTTGGAATAACTTTTTTTTAAAAATATTTTTTATTGAAAACAAATGACATCTATGAGATCTGTTATTGGCAAAGACAACCACCCCCCTTCTGGTCATTCTGGGTGAATACCCAGTTCAGTCATGGTTGGATCACACCAGTGGTTGTGCAACAGCCTCCATGTCAGGCTTCATCTTTCTACATTCACTTCTGTGACTAAGAAACCGCAACCAGTACAGTTAAATGTGGCCACTATTTATAGATAATGTCCCCAAAACGGAATCAAACGGGACAGTTTTCTCTAATAGACAATTTTTTTTATTTATTTTTTTATTTTCATTATTGTTATCATCTTAATCACTTAGGTTTTTTTTTATTTTTATCAGAAACCATTTACAACTTTTTTTGGCACTCAGCATGCCGAGTGCTGAACACCACACCCTTTGGCAAGAATCGCAGCTTGTAAGTATTTTTGTTGGAGCCGAGTTTTTCAGCTCTCGCTTCGGAAGGTTTTTGGAAATTGTTCTGGCACAAAAGTCGTTGGGTTCTGTGAGACAAGCTGCTGCGTCTTTTTGTCTTCAGATGTTAGGTCTCAAGATTCATCTAAGTTTCAGATTATTGTTAGTTGAATAAGGTTGACGGTTGAAATCTCTTTTAGTCTAATGTGTTTTTCTGTCTCATCAACCTAACCCAGGTTCTTTTTGAATTTTGTTTTGGTTCTTTCAAATAAAATAAACGTGAAAATACTTTTCTAAACTCTACCGATATGTTCTCTTTATTTGTACTAAGTACTAAAAGCAATGAAATGACAATTACGAATAAACCAAAATCTGCGTCAGCTAATAGTTCCAAATAACGTCACAGAACTGGGATCTGCTCTGAAAAGATTCTTAAAGTCTTAAACTCGTTTCTATTCATTTGTGTAGCTATGCAGGTAGGTTCATTTGCCCTTCAGCATTCACATGATGGGATGTTTTTGACTAATCCTGCAGAAATCAGCACATGTCACTGTCTTCCTCTGAAGACATTTTTAACAACACGGCTGACCCGCGTGTCACTCCTTCACTCAGCAATGTCGCCTTCACCGCAAATTACCCGTGTCCTGACGCTCTGCGTAGCTTTCAGGTCCTTTCTCCCTGTCGTCACTTCATCTGCAGCAGCCCGTCTTTCCACACGACACAAGACACGCAGCAGGAAACACGCAGGCCTTCATCTGGGCAGCGTGAGCAACTGAGCGTGTTCTTGTCGGTCTTAGTTTTAATAGAAGTTGCTCGACAACCGGACGAGAACAATCCTTTGCAGAAACTGACATTTTCTGCAAATGACGGCGGCTGGTCGACTTAGAAAATCACTTAAATACAATGTGCATGATGTTTCCTCTGCGCAGAGGTCAAAGAGTGGAGAAAATGTGTTTGAAATGAAAGTTTTATTTGATGTGTTTTTAAATCATGCCATCTCCAGTTCCGGGAGAAGAAAAACGATAGATGGTAGTGGCAGTATCATGCTGTGGGGATGACACTCTTCGCATACGCTGCGAATCCAACCTGAAAAGATTCACGGCGGCTCTTATGCAAAAATCGACTTTTTTGCCATTCATATCATGTTGTGATATTATTCCGTCATCAAAAACATAACTGGACTGTTGCTTTGACTCAAACATGTTGGAAAACTAATGGGATTTAATGCTAAACGCTCAAAGTCAAGGCAAAACAAACATACAGACACATTCTATAGCTTATAATATTTTTGAAAAGCTCATTTACTTTAGGGACTTTATTGCTAAGTAAAACTCATTATTTAGATTAACGATGATTGATGTATGAAAGCCTTTATTTCTGTTGATTCCGGTTATTTTCCACTTGTGGGCGGATTACATCAGATCAGGTTTCATTTGGTTTCTCTGATCATGTCTCTTAACTTTAAACTCCTAAGTTTTAAAGTTTAGTTTAAATTTAAACGAAACGTTTAAACCACAAAAGAAATTAAGCAGAGATAAACCACATCCCTCTGTAACGTTTGGCTTAACCCGACAAGCTAAATAAAGGCAAAGTCCTATGCGTACTTCTTTTTTTACATTTTTTTTTATTTTAAGAAGCCTCATAAACACGGTTGTGTCTGGAAAACCAGGATCAGGTGTTTCTTGTAACAAAAACCATAAAGACCAGCGGTTTAGAGCAAAGCCCAAAATCAAATGAGGATCTGAGAGAAAATTTCCTCAGACATTTCGAAAAACATGAATTAGGAATAATCCCGTACTTTAGATATGCAAAATTCTTACCATACATTCATCTATATGGGAAAAAGTTTAAGGACTACGAATGCTTTAGTAAGACACCACTGCCCCTGTTGCTCCTTCTCTTTAACTTAGTATTTGCTCCAGCAGATGGCGCTCTAAATTCACTCTTACGTTTTCATCTGTGCGTTCAAATTCTGTAACTTTTCTTTCTTTATTTTATTTTTTCTAACTAGCCCTAATGCATCCGGGTCCTTGGTGTTTCTGGGTAAAGTGTGAGCTCCAGATCAGCAAAAATCAAACGCTGAACCCAGACAAGTGTTTGTTGTGTCGTCTGGTGCAAATGCAAACACTTTGGTGTGACATGTTTGGCTCTAATCGTACGGCTTCACGCTAAAAACTTCCTGTCACGAAACACTTGTGTCACCTTCAGTCCATCCTGAAAAAAAATAAATAAATGAACCGATGACATTTTAACTTATTATAAGCAACAGTTCTTTTTGTTGTTTTTTTCCCGTCAGCACTGTGGATGTGCTCTGTAACAGGTATGCCGTTTTAATTTACTTCACACACACCCTCTAAAGGTCAGTGTGTGCTGCGGTGGGTCATCTCAGTGCAAGCTCATTATGGGGAAGAGGCTTCTGAGCTGCCAAACAGGAGTGTGTAGCGTCAGCAGTTAGGTGAGCTCTCTGTGCCGTAGACGGCCGTGCTTTGGCAGGGGATGGGACCGTGAGTGTGGCTACATGAGGGCTATGTGTGTGTGTGTGTGTGTGTGGGGTGGGGGTGGGAGTGGAGGGTTGAGGTGTGCGACGACCGGCTCACCAGTGTGAGTCGTGAGGAATGCTGTTGTTTAACAAAGGCTGTTTTCACAGGCCGTGAAAACCAAACGCCCCAGACCGGTTGCGGCGTTGTGTGTGGATGTGCAACCGCTGGTCACAGGGGAGTCGGTGCCTCGCCGGGAAGGAGCGAGCTCTTCTTTTTTTTTTTTTCTTCTTCTTATTTGCAGCACAAAAACCCTCCAGTGAGGCAACCACAGTTACAAAGGTTATGCATCATAAATGCTCAAAGTCTATTTCCTGCCACAGAGGAGGTTGAAGCATTTACAAATCATTATGCAGTCATGCAAGCGGCACAAAATGGGGCTTTTAGTGACAGCAAAAAAAAGAAAAACAAAAAAGGGGGTGTAAAGGCTCGGCTCATGCCGGTGGCGCCACCAGAAAATAATTTTGGTAGCGCCAGGCCAGTAAAACATTTCAGGCAGTGTAAAATCAGCTTATTTCAGCTTTATATCATGTTATGACGTTATTTGCTCATCAAGAACATACCTGGAGTGTTGGCTTGATTCGTTCATGTTTGTTTGAGAAATCCTTTGATCTCCTTGGCAACCATTCACCTGGGCAAGACGTCTGGGTAGACCTAGCACCGCCTTGGAGACAAAGCTCATTCTGAGAGCTGCAGCTTCCAAGCTTTCGAGCTTCCACCTCAGAGAGGAGCTCTCCCCTGCACACCCTGACTCTGCTCCTTCAGACTAGCCAGCAGAAATCAGCAGTTCCTGGTGAAGCTGTGCGCCTGCTGAGCTCATACTGTACTTCTCAGTGCAAAGCTATAAAAGCTTTGATAAAGGGTTAATAGAGGAACCATGTTGTGAAGACTTCATGAAGGCGGAGTTTCAGAAAGAGCAGGAGTTTTTAAAGCGACAGACGGAGGCATTAGATCACAAAGTCAAATTTAAGTCATATTAAATTAAGAGCATTTTTTTAAAACAACTAAAGGTAACATGTTTACTCGATGTGCAATAAAATGGCAATTTGTGCCTGTAAAGCATAATACTGCCCCTTTAATTGTATTAATTTATTTATTGTGTATTTTTGTGTTTCCCAGAAAGCGCTATATAAATGCAATTCAATTCAATACAGTTCAGAAAACTTAATTTATCCCCAGAGGTGTAATTAAAGGAGGCCATGTAAAGCTTACATAAAAATAAATTCAAGATAAAATACATAAATAGAAAGAAAGTACAATATTCATGAGCAAGATTCAAATGGGACATGAGGTAAGTAAGTCCTTTTGGCAACTAATATATGTGTGTCTATGTATGTGTAAGTGTAATGTACTATTAATATTATTATTATTAGGTTGTACATTTATGTCTTGATTACAGAAGATGACTCGATATGCCTTTCTGTAATCCGAACGTGGTTCTCTGGTGGGGTTGCCGTTTTTGAAGAGGGGGCTATGGCCCCCCTGTGTCCTCCCATTGGGAGCGCCACTGGCTCATGCAGACACCAAACTCTCCCAGCCGCACAATCCAATGAAGAGGCTCAGGGGGGACAGACTGATTATCAAAAGGGCAGCATTCTCACCTGGGGAGACTTGTAGCTCTTTGAGAGATGATATAAATAAAAGCAGGGCAACACATCATATGTCAGGCTTCCATTACACTGAAAAGAGGTTCCAGTGTCTCCTGATGGGGAGTCACGGTGTAAGACGAAGTTACAACGCAACAAAAAAAGACGGTGACTGAATAAATAAATCTTCACTGAATAAATGTGATTTCCGCCTCCAGCTGCTGATGTTAGCAAGTTGAACACTTCAGGCCTCCGCGCGCGATAATAACACTGCAGCACACAGCGCGAGACTCCTGAACGAGTAAAAGCTGTAATTATCTCGGGGGAAAAGGAACAAAGCGAGAAAGGCTTTATTACCGCTTTGTTTCAGGACGGCGGCGCAAGCGAGGCGGGAGAAAACGTTTCACCGACGACGGCGGCTTTTGTCCTCCGCCAGGTTCTCTCCTGCGCTTTACGGGAACGTTTTCCAAGTCACACTTCCTTATTTCCCCCCAGTTTTCTAATGAAACGCTCGGCGTCATGCCGAGAATCGCGCGCCCTGTCGCGGGAGCGCGCATCGCTCTAAACTCTCGCAAACTGATGAGGAAACTGAAATGTGACAGAACAGGAAACTTTTAGAGATGTTCGTAACATTGTCACGTTTCTGAACCGTTTGAGCCCGTAAACAAAAACGGTGGGTTTTATTTCGCAGATTAATTAAAAATAAATACAGTTTTCACACCTTTATTGAGACATTTGAGTTTTTCAGTGTTTGAAGAAAATGTTCTCTGCAGATGGTTTGAAATTCCCAGATTATTATTATTTTTTTCACCATAACAGCTTAAAGCATTACAAAACAGAGGCCCATTATGTAGAACATTTTATATCATCATTAACTGTCTAGTCTATTAATGTAGGGTGGATGCATTTTAATTTCTGAGCCTGCCAATATTTGTTATAGCAGTAGCTCAGAGAACAAGTGTCATTATGTAGAAAAGGTGAAATCCCTCTTAACTCTTCATTTCTTCAAGTTAGCAGGGGGATGCATTTTTTGGCAAAGCAAATTATTAGCTTGCCAATGTATGCAGGCCCTATATATTTTCCCCAAATATTATCCTATTCATATAAAACTTATAGCAGCAGTTCATAGAACAAGTGTGATTGTGTAGAAAAAGTTATTCCACTCTTAACTCATTATTTCTCCATGTTAGCAGGGGGATGCATTTTACAGCAAAGCTTCTTATTAGCCTGCCGATATCTGCATGCCCTCTCTATTTTCCTCAAATATGATCCTATTGATATGAAATTCATACCAGTAGTTCAGAGGATAAGTGTAATTGTGTAGGAAAGGTTATTTCACTCTTAACACTGTAATTCTTCAAGCTAGGAGGGGGATGCATTTTTTGGCAAAGCAAATTCTTACCCTGCCAATATATGCATCCCCTATCTACTTTCCCCAAATATCGTCCTTTTGGTTGAAACAGTACCAGAAGCTCAGAGAGCAGGAATGATTATGTAGAAAAGTGAAATCCTTCCTAACTCTCTATTTGGCTGAGTTAGCAGGGGATGCTTATTTTGGCACAGCAAATTATGAGCTGCCGATATTTGCATGCCCTGTTTTTCCAGCTCCAAAGTGTCGTACAGATATGAAAGTCACTCTAGTAGCTCAGAGGATATGTGTCATTGTCTACAACATTTCATAAAACACATTACTATCCAGAATCTTCAAATTGCAGGACATGCATTTTCTAGCAAGGGACATTTGGAGGCCACCTGTCAGTGGACTATTTGATCTTGTGCATTCATTATTTCACAACACAGTAAGAAATATTCATAAAGAACCTACTTTACTCAAATCTAACTCTTAAGTAGTTCACATTCATCAATCTGTGTCAGCTGGGGGTTTCTTGACACAATGATGGTGGTACCACTTATTGCTGTCTTACCCTTTGTTGTGACATAATGAATTCATTAGATCAAATGCAAAGTTAAGAGTGAAATAACTTTTTCTACACAATCACAATTGTTCTATGAACTACTGGTCTAAGTTTTATATTGATAGAATAATATTTGGGGACATTATATAGGGCTTGTATATATTGGCAAGCTAATCACTTGCTATGCCAAAAAAAGCATCCCCCTGCTAACTTGAAGAAATGAAGAGTTTTGTGACAGACCAACACAAAGGAGCGCATAGCTGTTGAGTGGAAGGAGAGGGGGACCTGGTTTCGACATTTTGGAGTGTGGCATGTAATTTGTATTTGCCCTCCTTTGGTCCGACCTCCCAAAGAGGCCTTGCTGTAACGAACCATCATTTGACTCAGATGTGTTGGGACACTGATAGAGAGAACTAAAATATGCACACCGGCGTATTTTAGATGGTTCTGCACACCAAATTAGTGAGGCTGAATACGAGTCCACCGCACTTTCTAGATTTGTGTTTGTAAAACCTTTAAGAGCATGCATCATATCCCCCCCGTGCTTCAAATTTATGCACTTTTCGGGTGTTGATTTGCAGTAAAACACATCAACGTTTAGGGGTTTAAGTTGACAAAGGGGTGTGTCTGCTTTTGGAAGGCACTGCATGTCTTAATATGTAATCTGTAAACATGCCTGACACTGTGGACGGAGACACTGCAGAGGAATCAGTAGCACAGGGTTGATACGACTCCCCTGGGATCTGTCAAAACCAGAAGAAGATTCAGTGTCGTCTTGAGCAACTCAATGCAGCACTTCCTTACCCCCCCCCCCTTTTTTTTTTTTTCCCAGTTGTTGCTGCAAGAGCAATAATCATCAGTAAAAAGTAAATGGTAGTTTGAACAATGAGAGGTTTTACAACAGTTTTTACTTAATTTTAACTTGTGGCTTGCATCTGAAAAACTGGATTTCCTGCCTCTGGTAGTAGAAATCTTACCACCTCTTATTTATGTCACTGGATATTGATTTATTGATGAAGACCATACATGTAGTCAGTAAATTTGAACTTTTATTTACTTGCTTATCAAGCAGAAAACCTCCTTTTTAGTATAAAGTCAGCTCACATATTTGAGAGAGTTTTAATCCTTATTGTATCACTGGGAGGACGTTTGATTTGTCTGATATTTGATTTGAGATGGTACAGTTCTCAAGAGTTGTGATATTTCTTATTTGTAATTTTAGATATAAATTAGTCATAAACTCACAAAAGACTGACATGATCTAACAACAGAACGCCCATTAGAGTAGACAAAGCTATATTTCGTCATGTTTCTCTTTGCTAATCGACACAAATGTTATATTTTGGATGTTATATTGACCAGATAGTGAAAGTAAATGGATTTATATAGAACACCACTTAGAATTTATTTAAAGGCGGTGTATTGTGGGGGTTTTTTCCAGGGTTTTGCAGGTTTATAGCAAAATCAAGAAACTATGTTGCTTTCAGTTGTTACAAAATGCTGTATGTATCAAAAACATAAAAAATGTAAGACTTCGCGTCATATTTGACACCTTGAAATTTATCTCTGCCTCTTTAAGAACCTCCTGCTCCTTCGTGACACTTTTTAAGTCAGTGTCATTATTTGTAAAGAATAAAGAAGTTTGTTAAAACAGAGTTTTGTCCAACTTCCACTTCAACTTTTTTTATTAAAAAATATGCCAATAAATCAAGATCAAGAATTGAATGTAAATAACGCTAAATTTTTAAATCTTTTGCATTTTTAATGTTGTAAAGAATTTTAAAATTTTTAATAATAATAATAATAATAATAATAATAATAATAATAATAATAATAATAATAATAATAATTTGTCGTATTTGTAGTTTTGCGTAGTTCGTATATGTTTTGTATCTGTTTGTTGTCCTGTTAAAAGTGGTACAGCCCATGCTGCGCCGTTGCTATGGAGAGCAGTTCCACAGGAGCGCGAGCCGAACCATCCTAAAAGAGAGAGAAGGCACGAGCGAGGAGAAAGGAGGACATACTGAAAGTGCCGAAACGCACAGACACACGGAGAAACCATGGAGACTAGACCCACGAACCGGAGGACAGTACCTAATCACGGAATGCGACTTTTAACGTCCTTTTTCGTCCTGTGCGGAGCCGTCGGTGAGTTAACGGTTTCTCTGCTTGTTTTCGCTCGAGCTACTTTTCTTGGTAGCGGAGAGAAGTTGCGGTGGCGCTGCTCTCGGTCCATTCTTTACTTTGATTCGGCACAGCTGAGCTGACCAGCACTGCACTGATTAACATTTCATACCTTCAGGCTCCTGGTAGTTGTTTGTGTAAGTTAATTATAAAATGGGACCAGTGCTTGTCTCCTGACGGCCGCTGTTTGAGAGCGACAGAAAGTCACCGCAGGCGTTCGTTCCGTTGACCGTTAGCTAAACCTTGATTCTTGATCCATTTGAATGCCACTCCGGTACCACGTCTGTGAAAACGGCGTTAAACTCGGAGCGGCTGCATCACCACATACGAGCCGCCTCAGACAAGATCTAAATGAGTTCGAGTGACAACTTTTGTGCGCTAACTCTGATTTAACCGGGCTGATTTGTGCACACAGTTTGCAGCAACGGGTGCTTGCAGCTAACATCATGCGGGGAATGTGAGGGAAATACCGGCTGGGATTTCACCCACTCAGATGGCTTCGGAGCCCGTTAAGCAGCAGCAGCACAGTTTTTTTTTTTGTGTTTTTTTTTGCAGTTGGACAAAAATAGAAACAATCTGGGCTATGGTAGGCAAAGAGGGTTTGCTCCTGATGTGAAAAGTTTGCCAAGCTGTTGGTTGCAGATGGGGTGGAAGGGGGGTGGATAAAGAGACGTTATGTGATACAGAAAAGGAGGAGATGCAGCGCCGACTCCTCTGTGTGGAGGGGTGGTGGTGGTGGAGGTGGGGGGAGACTTATTTTAAGGCAGAGCCACTGCTGCAGCCGCAAAGTCTCTGGAAGTATTGACCTGGAGTTGGGCTGCCTGCCAGCCAGAGCACCTTCCCGTCCCGAGCTGAGCAGCTGGAGAACTTTGCTGTGTCCCACCCTTGAGCTGGGATTACAGGACACGGCGGAACAGGGGACAAACACAGGCGGCTGCTGAGTAAATACCACCTTACAGTGCACCGCCGGATTCATCAATGAATCCAAGGGCAGGGAAAAAAAAAAAAAAAAGATAAAATAGAGATGAATGCCAGCAAACCCGTGAAATGGGGAGTAGAGTTTTCCTGTATGCCATGCTTGATTGTTTACTCGCTAACTGAATTAATGCAGAGTATGCAGCACTAAACACAACAGATATTTCAAATCACTTTTAGAAACAGGCATAATTTGTTTGACAGAAACCCCAAAAAGTTGCTATTATTTACATTCTCAGAATTTTTAGCGCAAATTTCCATATCAGCACAAATAATCTGTTTTGGCACAAATAAAACAAGACGAATTGTACAGTTTATGCATAATCTTAATACACATTTCTCTTTTGTGTAAGTTGTACTACTGCACCTATTTTTGATATAACTGCTGATCTTTGACGTATACCTGTGTGTTTACATTTGCAGTAGACATATATTGTGATTCTGTTTTATTTAAGAGGACCTTATTACTCATGGACATGGTAGATGTTACAATTTAAAACTGTTAAAAATAAATTGTCATGCCTATGGTTAAAAATTATTTGTTGAGACACCAGAGAAAGTTCTTGTGCATCCAGTGTTTTCTCCAGCTGTCTGAGCCATACAGCAGGGCGTTGCTCATCCCTCACCTGATGCTGTGCACTGCTAATCAGCTGGCTTAAAGTACCATACTATTAAGCCTCTTCTCACTTTCCAGAATCATAAATTTGTCTGTTTGAAAATATTTCTGGTCCCCAAAAGTCATGGAGAAGTCAGGGCTACGAAAGAAACAGAACCACATTTAAACAGAGAAACTGAGAAACAAACTAATGGCAGCCATAGTTTCTCTATAGAGAAACTATGGCTTCCTCTTTTTCAGAAAAGAAACACTGTTAAACATGCACTCACCAGACTAAAGTGTTCAACAAAGAGAAAAAGCATTGAGAGAACGCAAACGGTGGAAAAGAAACCATCAGCTCACTAAATAACTCCGCTTGGTGAATCGCCGCTTTCGTTTTCTCATATTATCGTGCCAGAAAATCTGCAAAATTTAGCTTGTAATTAGAGCTGGGTTGAAATTGTGAAGTCCCCCCCCCACCCCACCACCCCGAGGAAATCTTCTGACATTAGTCAAAACTGTTCATATAATGACTACTTTTTTCTAACCAACTCCATTTCTGTATCTCTCTCTCTCTCTCTCTCTCTCTCGCGCTCTCTCTCTCTCACACATACACACACACACGCACTCCAGACACGTTTATTTGCAGGATCCTCTTCATACCGTTCTTTTTCTGTCTGTACCCACAAAACACGACGTCGTAAATCAACGTGGAGAGCTGATAAACAACACTCTGTTGCAATCTCAGCCGATTAGCATCCAAACATGCTGCTCCCTCGGTGCCTCGTGGATGCAGGCATAGTCACCTTCACGGTCAAGTTTGTTATAAACAGGGCCGAAAAGAACCAGCTTAAGTGGGGGGAAAGAAACCCAAACTGTAACATGTTTTGCTTGCTGGAAATGCAAGTTTGAAAGAGAATTTTGGTGACAGAGGCGATGCTTGACTTTCTGGTTCGGAGGAGACGGAGCTGTGAGGAGGGGATTCGTCTGAGGCGTGGCTACAGACTGTGAGGTCTGTAATTGAAGAGCAACGTCGTGTGGTTTCTTCTTCAGGGGCCGCGTGATTCACAATATAAATAAATAATGGAGTAATGGAGCCACCGAAATTACAGAGTCCGAAATAGATTTTGAAAAAAAAGAGGAATTACTGACAGAGCAGATATGATCCCTGGAGAGGTTAATAGCGCCATCACCACATGGCGCAGGGCACCTGAGGTCAGGACCTTTTGTTTGAGACTGTAGTCCTATAACTTAATACAGATAATCACCTTCTGGCTTGCCTGGCTATTGTAGTGTTAATGCAGAGATGCCATTTGTACCTTAAATCTACTTTGAGTGATAGTCTGTTTTAAGCATTAGTATAGGGAGGGGAGAAATGATCTGCTTCTACACGCTGGTTGTTTTGTTGTTAAAATTATTCACAGAAAGGGATTTTAAAGTGCACTGTAAAATATTTGAAAGTGGAAGTTCACTTGTTGCCTTGGAAAGGCAAGTAAAGTCAACTGCTCAGAAACATTTAATTTGAACAGAACTTAAGCATTTTGAGAAGACAATATCTTCAACCACTGCAAATTGATAGTTGCTTTAAAACGAATGGGGCAGTATTATGTAAAATAAACTTTTTTTTTAGCTTTACATCATATTATAATGTTATTCCCTCATCAAAAACATATCTTGAGTGTTGCCTTGATTCTTTCAAACATGTTTGAGAAATTCTCTAATCTCCAGTGGCAACCATTCAGCTGTGCAAAACGCCTGGGTGGACCTAGTTCTGCCTGCCAGAGATCAGCCCTCCCAGGTGACTCCCCTATTCAACTCCTTCAGATTAGCCAGCAGCAATTAGCAAACATCTGGTGGAACTGCAGATCTGCTGAGCTCATTCTACGAGCTGCTTCTCAGTGCTACGTTGGTAGAAACGTTAAAGGGTTAATAGAGTTGTGATGACAACTGTTGTGATGACTTCAGATAAAACAGGAATTTTTAAAGAGACAGAGGCCCAATTTCAAGGCTTTCAATTACAAAGTCAAATTCCTTTTAAGCCACATTTGATATATGGAGCATTTTTATAACAACTGAAGGTAACATAGCTACTTGATTGTGCTATAAATGGTTGTATGGGCCTAGAAAACACATTATGCTGGCCTTTTAAAAACTCATAAGTTGTAGGTCAAAGTTGCACGCTTCCATCTCCTTCACGGTGCAACACAACAAACAAAAACGTACCGCTAAGCACCCTGGGAAATAGTCTACACTCCTGCCTTTTTCTTATTTCAGTTTTTTAAGTGCTAACTTAAAACCCCACACATTTAAGGTCAAATTCTATAAACTGCAAGGTTTCTTTGGCTCAAAGAAATCTTGCAATTTTAAATGAATGTTTTAGAGTGTAAGTTTGAGCGGACAGCTGTCTCGTCCATTTTGATCCTTCTAATTTGATCCTAAAACTTGGTTTGCGCCGCGGTTGATTGAATGATCTTAATCACTTTAAACGCAGGCAGGGTTTAATCTGCCAGGAGCAGATGAGTGCAGGGCTTTGTTGTGGGGACATTGAGTTTTTTGTGTGGGGTTCAGGGAGCAGGCTGTGGTCACCAGCTTCTGTTGACTCCACCCTTTGCTTCCTTTTTCCACGACAGATGTGACTGACTGTCAGACGTTGGGAACTCCCTGGTGGTCCATTAATGAAATTGGAGCTAAAAACTCCAGAGTTTAGCTCACTCTATCAGTTCTTGATCAAGATTGTGTCCCTTAACATATTTTAAGCTGTGGCTTCCTTAGATATTTTGACCCTCTAATGTATGCATAACTGTAGCCTGGGCTCTGATGATCCTGCGCATTCAGATTTATTCTTGTATGAACATTTAAGTATGGTTAGGGGTCAGTTTTGGGATGCTAAATGTGGTGGATATCCATCAGTCATGGAGTGAATGTAAATTGTTTGCATAAACATTTCAACATGAGCACATGCCGCATTGATAGACGTATTATTGTAAATCCAACATCAACTACAAACTCCTAATTTTGTTTAGTTTATCTACAAGAAAGTTGAATTAAAAAAAAAACATTCATCATGCCTCACTAATCAGCTGAAACAGATTTTGCAAGCCTGGCTTAATATTAGGGTCAGGACTTTAACATCTTAGTTTTGATTAATTAACGACATATTTTAACGCGCTAAAGATTTTAATGCAGTTAATCACATTTTTGTTCTGGACAAAAATGTGATTTTTGTCAAGCGACATACAAGCGACATACTTCAAATTTTTTGTGCAATAATCACATTTTCTGTTTTTTTTTTAACATACAAAAGTCCTAAGTAGGAACCGTTGCGTTGTGTTTCTGGTAAACCCGTAAATCTCATGCACAAGCGACTTCAGCAGACAACAGTGATGGACAACAAAGCCACTTTCCTTGGCCCACTGGGGATTCATTTTTGCTTCAAAGAACAATCTGATGAGACGCTGGAAAAGACTGTTGCTGTGTTGAAGTCGTGCTAAAAGGACCTAGCCTATCAACAAAACTATTCAAGCCTAAAACAGCGTCTCAATTTTAAACATGTAGCAGCAGTACCGACGTCCTTTAGCTGGATTTTCTTTATGGGTATCAGACTTAAGGGGACTGAAAACAAACTCATGGCACACCTTTCAGATTTTCACTTGTAAAAATTGTTGAGCATCATGTGGGTTCCTTTGACTTCACAATTACGTCCTTGGCTTTTGTCTATCTAATAAAATCTCAAAAACAAAATGGTTGCAAAGATGCAAATGTAAAAAAACCTAAATATAAGGGGTTTGAATACTTTTACAAGCCGTCTAAAGTATATTCAGAGAATCCAAGCAAATGTCAGGGGGAGTGGTTCCTTATTTTTATTTGATTTTGTCTACTTTTATCTACAAAAGAGGTCACACCCTGCCACAAAGCTCGTGCAGACACACCCAGTCGAACACATGAAGTCTAAAACTGTATCAGCAGTCACCCAAACAGTCATTCACACTTCTCCTTTCCTAAATATCTGGTGCCGTGTGTTTCCCTATGCCTACAGATGAAGTTCAGATATTATGATTGTGGGAACTTCCTTTTACTGGCTTTCGTTTGTATTTTTTGTATTTATTTATTTTTTCACTTGACTACTAAGGGTTGTCGAGGAAATTCAGGTTGCCTAGGAGAAACAACATTAACATGATTATTAACAAATCGATATTGAATTATGTTTGTTTGCAAAACGATCTGGTCCTCAAAGACTCTCCTACTGTACCTCCAGTCTATTGATTTGATTGGATGCATTTTGTAGCTCCCAAAGTTGCATTTTAGTTTGCACATAAAAGTATTGTCACTGCATGGTGTTCTGCTTGAACAGGGCATTTCTTTGTTGGTGTTCTTTGCTGAAACAGTGTTTATGATATTCATAAAATACTGCATGATGCCGGGCTAGCTTTTGCAGAATTTTAGATATCTTAGTCTAATAACTATTTTTCTTCAACAATTTTGGAAACTAATGCAAAGGTTTGTCACCATGACAACTATGGCTCTTCTGGTGACGCAGATAATTTTAGGGTCAGACATTTTTACCCAAACTTTTGGTTTTCTATGCAAGCCTTTCATTTTGTCTATTCCTCTACTGAAAATCCTGCCACTACACATGGGCATTTAAATGTGATTAAGATAAAGTAGCATATCTAAACGTAGTCATGTTTATGTTTGAATATGTTAAGATAAATAACAGTTTCATTCATGTACCAGAAATTAGTCTTTGTTTAGGAAGAAGTACTGCAATGTATAAACAATCACTCTGTCATGGTGAAGTCATTCCATCAAGACAACATTTATCTGCAAATAGTCAGACGATAATAATAATAAGTATTATTATAAAAGTAAGATAACCTCTGTAAGTAATGGAAGCCAAATGAGTCAAACCTCAAATATGGTCCTACATTTTACATGGAAATGTCCCATAAAAGTGGCATCGTGGGAGACTGAAGAGAAGATGGAAACGATGCAAGCTAAAGCTAAAAAAGCCCATTAACATTAGGCAGTCTCTTAATAGTAAAAGACTAACATAGTGAAGTGAAAACTTGACACAAGAAGACAGAAAAAGCAACACTTTCTGGATATTAATTAGAATTTTTAATCCAATGCTTCATTTTGTATACACTTCATTTTTCAGCCTGCTGAAAACGAGAAGAACAATTTGCGAGTTCAACTTGGATTGGAAAAAAGGTTGCAGTTTGGCAGTTTTTATCAATAGAAAGAAAACAGGAACAGCTATAACAAAGGTTGACACAGTGGAAGAAAAAGCATAGCAGACTAGAAATAATGGAAATACTGTGGTTCACAAAGATGGGCGAATCAATATGCTGATGGAACAATTCCTACAACAGAAAAAAACATGACTTGGGACCTTTTGAATCTATAAAAGAGATACACTGATCAGAATTTATTTGACTGATTCTGTTTTTTGGGTTTTTTTTGTTAGGCTTTGACCTGCCAACACCAATTTTAGCCATTTCTGATTTCTTTTAGTTGCTAATAACAGGAAAATATTGTAGCTACACTCAAAATGTTTTGTCAAGCTTTTCTTTTGCAGTTACGTTAGGGTAGCTAACATTACAAGAACAATTTCTAAAGAATTTAATAGATCCTTAATCATGAGCTTTCCAACATTTCCAAATCCATCACATTCCTAGCTGATAGAGATTGACAACTCAAAACGATACACCACAAAACTTTGCTGTCCTTCCATTTACCTGCAGAAATCTTTGCTCTCTCTCTTTGCAGTTCAGGTTGCAGTTACAACCTGAACTGCAGACATGTCTTGCCATATTGTAAAAAATACTTCTTCCTCTTAGGTCGTTTCTTACATCTGTTTGCATTTTCTGACTTAATTGTAAGCACCTCAGTACTTAGCAATGGTCAATGTGGCTGAAAAACATATAATATAAGCCTTTCATAGCTATGGTAATTATTGATTAGTTTTTTGTTTTAAATATCCAAAATTTTTAATTTGGATATCCAAAGTACTGCCAAACTGGTGACATAACCTTTCCTCTTTTGTCCACAGCTTCCTCTTGAACTTGCTAGCTAAGCAAAGAGTGAGTGAGTTAGTTGATCCCACCTACCTTGCTTAGCTGGAACTTAGAGTTTGAGCTGTTAAAATCTTTCATCTGCCTACATTCCCCAGAATGCTGTGCAGTAAGGCCTGTTGCAATAACCAATAATCAACTGAACACATCATCAATTAAAACAAGCTCAATAATTTTCATTTGCATGATTTATTGTTTTTCTCTTTTTTCTCTTTCTTTCCACCAAAATTGAAGGATAAAGTCTCAACTAGACTTTTTTTTAAGGACAATTTTGTTTAGAGACTTTCTGATTTATTTTATTTGTTGTTTCTGTTGCTTTGTTTATTTATTTGGGATATTTCAAATGTTCCAGTGTTAAATGTTCATTAGAATTTAAATTGTATTGTGCTTTGAGAATGTGTTCTTGCGTTATCTTGATATTACTTGAAAATGATCTCAAAACAACAATATAATCACTTATCGCAATCGCTTCTAGGACAATTTATTGTCTAGCAAAATTTGTTCAGAAGACAGGCCCACATGCTGTTCTGGATCAAAGTCCAGGTGTATTTTCCATTGATTTTGATAACGGGTCTATCGCAATACATGCTGTTATTGTTTTATGGCCCAGCCCTATAAATGATACTGAATAAAGCTTATGTGTCTTATTCACTTTAGTAACATCATCCACACAGATGACTGTTTGTTTCAGCCCTTAGCAACTTTGATCCATGTCATAAGTTAAGTAAAACAACTGGACCATGGCCTTCACCTAAACATATAAGATTAAAAATGAATGATAATGCAAATGAAATGCAATGTAATACAGCTTCATATGCTTGTTGAGGCTGACAGTAATGCTCTTATATTTTTAAGGGAAGCTTTAACTCTATATGGCCCAGGTCTTTGTAGATTTGATCTTGTGTGAGATGGTTGCTACGTACTGGAAACTTCAACCTTTTTCTAAAAAAGAAAAAGCTTTCCTAATGGGTCTCAATGTCTTTGAGTTTTCCCTTAGAGATATACATCTTCTGTTTGAATAAATGAGCTCAGGGCAACAGACAGATTAGGAAAATAAATACTAATAATTTAAATATAAAGTCATGCCAGCCATTGCTTTTAACCTCAACTTTGGTTCCAATTCCATGCATTAATATGTAATTAATTAGGCATTTTAAATGGAAAGATACATGATAGAATGCTATGAAAACACATTGAAATGCTAATATTAGCAGCAATATTTTCTCACTGTGATTTATGCTATGTCCTGTCAAACAAAAAAAACATCTTGGACAGACAGGAACTCACTGTTTTAGTCACTGAGTCATAGGAAACTTGGCTATATAAATGGCTTCCAGATATTTCCTTGGTTAATTACCTGCTGTGAATGAACAGAGGGAGACATTTTTAACTCCTTTTTTCCTGCTGTTTTCAGGAATCAGGGTTTTTCTCTAAAAGAAAAGATCCCGCTTTGTGACTTACATGAGGGTCACTGGGACACGCTGTGGTTTATAGTCCGTATTAAAGAGTTATACTTGCAGGATGTGCATAGTCAGCAGTCAAACCCCCAGGAGAGGAGCACAAAGGTTATGGGAAACAGGTGTGGCTGAGTTTCACCTCTCAATCTTATTTGTTTCAGTCCTTTGAGCTGTGGGATGGGCACACAGTGAGTTGTGTGCACTGACCCACCCCCTACCACCCAAGTGGGAGATTATTAACACTCACCAGTCAAAAACCGGGCTCTGCTATCTGCTGGGCTATCTCTCTTGGAAGTACACGAAGAATGTTGACATACATCTTACTGTAGTGGGTAAAACAATACCTACCCCTGCCTGCTTTTCTCACCTGCTCTGTCTAGCTTGGATTAAACAATCATCTTCAGTAATCAAACCTCTGAGTTGCACAGAAAACAACACAGTTTCATTTAGTTGAAAGGAGAACAGCCTTCACTGCAAAAACTCAAAATCTTACTTAGTATTTTTGGTCTAGTTTCTGAGACTTGAAAACAAGACTGCAAGTGCAGTAATGAGAAGATTTTAAAACTTCTGAATGTGACTTGGAATTAGCCATATCTCACATATTGTCCAAAAAGACCTTCGCTAATGTGAGTTGTTTAACAGATCTAAGCTCAGATGCATATATTGCATTAAAAATTGCAGCTTGCACACCTGGATGCTAGAACAATTTTTTTCCCCAAATAACTGTGCTTTGAGTTCATTTTGCAAGTTTCCCAGTAATCTTGTAGTCAGACAGACTGAACCTGCATACATTTCCCCCTCCTGATCAAAGTGTTTTACAGGGAGAACAAATAAACTGCAGTTTTCATTTCTGTTAAATATTTATAAAGGAAAGTGGAAGACATTTCTCTGCTGTCCTCTTTTTCAACTTGCCTGACTGCTATGACATAGAGTCCTGCTCACTTCTGGCAAAATTTGGATTCCTATTTTTTGCCTCTACTTGGATTGCAGCAAAACAACTGTCTAGTTCCTTTTGTGGCTCTAAAAGAGTGTTGGAATATCAGACATTGCACTGATTGCAGTACATGTCACACAACAGGGTAGTTTACTGGAAGGCAATTCCACCTTCCCTCATGTCCCAGACCTGGTAGACAATTAACAATTATGTTGTATTTATGCATTTCAATGTATTCTTTTTTAAATTAAAATGATTCACAGGGTTTCCCAAAGAAATCTAGCTGATCCTTTAGGTAGGGCACCAGGGGGCATATAAAGCCAGGCTTATAGTACACTGAGGGAAACCCTGATTCAAGTTGAGTTTCAAGGCAGAAATCAAACTACAAACTTGACTACTGGTCAAGTTTTATATTAGCATTAAACATCTGTGGTCAGATATAGGAGGGGACATGGCAAAAAAGCTCTGAAGTCTAGACATAATAAATGGAAGATTAGCAAAAATAATGTCAGACTACAGTGAATTAACATTAAAAAATAGCTGAAAAAAATGTTCCTGTGAAATCAATGGTTGTGTTTCAGTTTAAAGGCATCTGGATGACCTGGGTGCTGTACTCTGTTCAAAGTAGGTGGTAGACGTGAATCGAGGTTAGCTCTTTGATATCTGACTTGAAAAGACTGAGAGTTCTGCATGGGTCTGGAAAGGTGGGTGGTTGAGAAAATTAACTTCCTTTGACCATGATAATGTTGCCGATGCCACACTAACCAACCTGCATCCTGTTTCTATTGACTGCTGAAAACAGCTAGGTTTCTCATAGTTTGCTTCATTTCCGTCCTCTGTTGAGAAGTGGTTACTGCTAATGTGCTGATGATTCAACACTCAACCCCCCCGCCCCAAAAAAAAACAAACCCTGATGCTATTTGCATAAAAATAGATACTTTCTTGGCTGATTCGGGTTTAATTGAATTTCTATCTCATATATATTTTTTGTTGTTATGCCAAAGTGGCTACTTTCCTGTTCCAAGCTCTGTGCCTTATTTATAAATGCTTCTTATAAATCAGATTCCAGTTAAGTCTCCTATGAAGTTGTTTTCTCTGTTTTTATTATTGTAAAAAAGCTTTGCACTAAACATCACTACTATAAATCTTTTGCACCATAGTATCAAATATTAGTTTATTGACACTATATTAACCCCTTGGCAAGACTGTCCAAAAATTTGGGCAATCTTGCAAATCTTGCTAATCATTTTAAAAGAAAACACTTCATTTTCCCCTTTGGGTCCTGCATAATGTGGGAAGCTGTGTTTTCACTATTTTACAGCGGCCTAATAAAATTACAGTAGTCTATTTAGTTCTGGAGGAGGACAGTGGGCTCTGTGTTTAGTCCACTGTTGACTGTATCACTGAATGATGACTATGCTTGCAGAATTTCAGCCACTATTAAATGTTGTATTTACTGTTTGAAATGTTAAAACATGATTCAGAACTGAGTCTGGAAGTTATGGAATTCCAAAATTAGATATTTATAGGTCTATTCGTATATTGTAGTCTGTTCCTGATTAGCTTTAGGGATTCATCGATCCACTTTTTTCACTTCACTTTTCAGGTTTAATATTATCCCAAACTGATCTAATACAGAAAAACAGATAATTAATTCACTGACATAAATACTGAATTACTAATGTATTTGATAACTCTGCACCAGTACAGCACACTTAAGATACACCAACAGCTTCACAACCTTGGTCTAACATGTAAGAACAACACATTGGCTTAACTCAGGTAGCTCTAGCATAATTCAAAATATGAATACTACACTTGGACTATGTTAGCCAACTAACTGTCTTCTAAATTTTCCTTTGTTGCTTATACTTATTCCCCAATACATTTAGACATTTGATATATTGTTCAGCGCTAATATTAACCTATCAAAGACATGTTTAATATATGTTTAAAAAAATATATTCTTCATGGCCAAAGTTATGGTTATGTTCCCAGACAAGAAGAAAATAATTATGCTCAAGCTTTGCAATGTTTCCAGTTCCTGTTTGTCCAATGTGGTTTTGTAATAACAACCTAGACAAAGTTTGTTTCATATGCTGTGTTTGTGTAATCTGGTCTTATGGGGAAGTGTTTGTAAACGTTGCCTCATCCCCCTCTATGCTATATATGGCTGTAATGTTTGGTTACATGGCCCAGATGTTAGTGCTGTCCTGTAAGTCTATTAATAAGAGACTATAAAATACAAAGAAAAACACCTGCATTCAGTTTTTAGAGATGAAAAATGACAAAGAAGTACCGCTACTCTACTTGCATTTACTCAACACTGTTTCAAGGTACATTGTTTAATTATGATGGACCATTCATAATAATTTCTACTCTAGATTTGCTACAATTTACATAAAAAAAGAAAATCATGCTCTGATTTAAGTTAAAAAGGTCACACATTTGTGTAGCTTTGTGGCAAAAGGTCTTTTAAGATCAACAGAATTTAGCAAAAACACCTAAACAGTTGCCATATCGATGTGATTTCATATAAAGTGCAATTATATTTTAGAAAAAAGGCAACGACTTTTCACAGCACATAGACATTCTGTGATTTTTGTTGCCATCTCTGACATTTCCAAATTGTTCCTTTGTTTCACGCATGCATGGAAAAATAACATTGCCGCCCACCTCCAGAGCCGCAGTGCTGTGTGGACATACTAAAAAACCCCTGGCCCCCACACACAACAAACAATAACAAATCCCACTCTCTAAGACAGGATGCTAAAGGCCTGTTTGTGTTCCTTTGGTACACAGTGGCAGACATTGTCCTTCCTACGTCCTACAGCAGAGTTATAGTTTGACTCTGAGAGGTTTCTGTCTATGGCAACATTATTGATCTTTTTTTTGTTTTTTGCTTTTAAGCTCTGATCTTTTAATCAAATGTGACTTAGATGAGAAGGGCACCTAAGTCCAAATCGCGACAGGGGGGCAAAGAGAGAAAGGTTTTTGAAGAGGACAGTGATATGTGAAAGAGGCCCGCCTGCCCCTTATTTAAAGCCCTGTCAGCCTGTGTTTGTCTCCACCATCAATTAGCTCTCTAAAGAACCTCACACCCTCGCAAAATACAATGCAAGGAAGGAAGGGGGTAGATGAGAGCTGGTGTGGAGACTAATGTTTTCTTCACCCTGCACAAATATTTCTTACAATAAAGGCATGCTATAAAACATCCAATTCACCACTTGGCCTATCCTGTTTCTGACTGATCGTTGGAGTTAACGGCCTTACAAAAGTGGAGGTCTGTGAGGCTTGTGTTAGTCGTTGTGTCATGTTGGCCAGCCCCAGGCTGATGCATTCAAAGAAGCCAGTCATAGTAGTGGAAAAAGAAAGTATAATTCCCATGCCTTCTAAAGTTTTAGCATTTAAATGATCTAGCCTTTACCAAATTGTGAGGTTATTCAGATCTACTGATAAAGCAAAAATGGATATGTGTGTGAAAATAATGTTCTTAAAAATACCACCAGATGTACAATTTGTGAAAGCTTTTTCTTTGCTTTCTTTTTTTCAATGACTGTATGCTGAACTATTGACTTTAGTCTACCATACAGAACTTGGTGCCATTGCTGACTCTGGAGCAATAAGTCGGTTACATTAGCATAGATTTGGGAAGAAACTGTCTTATTTCATAAGTCCAGTGTGGCCTGGTTTAGGACAGAGATAGAAAATGTTTAAAGTTGACAGGAAATTAGAATATTCTGGTGGCCCACCAGGCTTATAATACACTGAGGGAAACCCTGGACTTTTTTGGCTGACATGGAAGTTATTCCTTTTTCGCTTTCTGAGTCACAAGGCAACAGTGCTACCAACTGCGCCACTGTGCAGCCACACACACTGCAATATCTGGCCAAAATAATCCAACTTGTTAAATATCCCCAATTTTAGATCGGAGGGGTCCGGACGTCTTTCTGAGTGGATTAGATCACTCTTATCACATCATACACAGTATTAATGTCTCATGATATTTTCTTTAGAGCTAACCAAATAATCGGGGCGTCCTTAAGATTGTCGGAAGGGCTAACTCGGGACAAAAGTTAGCCCATCACAATAAGTAGGCATTATTGTGAAGCTACGGAATCTGCCCATACGAAACCGATTCCAGTTTTTGTTTCATTGTTTGTTGATTCCACTGTTTATAGTTGATAAAGGTTTAGCAGCAGAGCTGTACTTCACCACGGTAACCTTCAAGGATTAATTGTAAAGTAATCCATACCACACAGTTGACATGCTGGAAGTTCACTGATTAGGCTGAGTCAGCGCATCATTAAAGCACCCACTCATACTTTAGAGGCACTGAGGAGATGATGCAGTGAAAGCTCGATGTATTTTCAACGTTAGGACTTAAGAAATGTTATCCTATACAACACAGAACTTTCAGTTTGAATAGAAATGCCCAGTGTTGTATAAATATTTGATTATTTTTCTGTTGTTCAAAAATATGAAAAATATTCATACCAAATGTCAGCTTTCTCTTTTCAGTTTTTATAGCAAATTTAGGATTTGTTTGCTACCAGCATTGACGTAAAGGAGGCTAACCAATGCCACAGACATTTTTATGTTAAGGACTATAAAGGAACAATTTTATTGAATGACTATTGTAATCCTCCCTGAGTAATGTTTTTAAGAAGCACACAACATGTATGTTTTACTTAATTCCAAAGCCAAGAAAACATACAAATGTGTTGGAAAAAGGAGAGCTAAGTAAGTCTTTTTTTTTTTTACAAAGCTTGTCTCAGGTAGGGATGTTTTTCCTTTCTTGTTTATTGCTGTGCTGTGTAAAGACAGTGTAACAAGAACTATAGATACATCAATCACAATTTCCTGGCTGAAAGTGATTTCTGGCTTTCTTTGAAGGTTGACCTGCCAATTCAGTATGTATTTTTTTAGGACTTGTGAAGGAATTACAAGATTAATCCCATTTATCCATCAAAGCTTATATTTGTCTTTTTTGTCGATATCTACATTTATTCATCTCAAAAAGTTAACAAAAGCAAAGTTTATGCAGCTTCAGACTGAAAATGATGGCACTTTACTTCTGATTCATTTAATGAATAGGGGAGTCACATATTTTATTTTTTCAATAGATCGCTTATCAAACCAATCCAAGAACATTTTTTTTCTCTCTTTGGTGCTTCTCTGCTTTAGGCTAACAGTGGATGTAGTCCTCTGCTGGTTCAAGATGTTCAAGCTGAGTAACATAAATCTTTACAGAATACTGGGTGTCTGTCCTTCCTTCTGTTTTTCCGTTCTTGTCATACATCCCTTCTTTCTTTTTTTCTTTCCTTTCTTTCATTATGGAAATTCAACATGAAAACGGCGTTCTGAAATTAATCCACTCTGGAACCCAGTTTCAAAAACTGGGTTTGCCTCCGGTTTTCCAAAAAGTCAAATCTGTGTGGGTAAACAACAAAAAACTTTTGCGGATATTCCTGAATATCCGCAAATATTCAGGAATATTTCCTCGGGTTTCTCGCCGAAGAGAGGGTAAAAGTCCAGCCAATTTCTTATTAGTCATGATAGATTTTTTAGGTTGTCTGTGCAGACAGGGCCTGAATTCTTCTCCTAAGCATCAGTGTCTGAAACAGAAATTTGAAATCTGCCATTAAAGCAAATAGGTTGCAGAGGCACAGATTTTAGTTTGTAAAAATACCGAGAAATGGCTTCACTCCCTGGAAAGACACCATTAATAGTCTTCGTGTGCACCCAAGTCTGGGGCTTCTTCCCCAGAGTTGGGTGCATTAAAAAACCATTTGTTTCAGATCTAATTTTTGGAAAAGCTGTTTCATCATTCAAAGCCTTTAGACTACGACTTACGGTAACGTCCCAAAAACTCTTTCCAGATAAACCGATTTAAATCATCTCTCGTAAACAACTTGTGTCATTTAACATCACAATAAGTTACAGAAACAGAAGATTGTGGTCTCAGTTCTCCTCAAATCGGCGAGGCCCTCCAACATATTGTATTTATTTCTGTACATATGTAGAAATGATCAGCCAGGCCAGGCACATTTTTTGGCCCTTGCGTAGCTCTGCGTGTTGCGGCGTTATCTTTCTGTCAATTTGTTTCCGTACTTTGTCCATACCTGACCTAGTTTTCACTTTTTTTTGTCCTTATCCATTCTTTACTCAACTCAGTTTCCTTTTGCTTTCGGTCCTAAAACCGCACTCTCTCTTGCACCGATCTCATGTCTGCATTCTTCTCCTGTGAGGTCTTTAGATTAGTCCCTCGTGAGTGCTGTTTGACATGATAATCTATGCATGGAGTTTGTCTATATGAACATGACATATTGTGTGTTTTGTTAACTGCTTGTGAGTGAATCCCTGTGAATCCCCACTCTCGTCCCCCGGCATCTCTCGCGGTCCTGACATGCTCCGCGGGTCTTCGCATCGGCCAGAAGACGGCCCCTCTTCTGGGGAGGTCAGGGCCGGAGCTGGGTCAGGTCTCGATAGGTGGAGATTTTTTTGGCTCATCAAGCGGACCAAAGGGGGGAATATTTGAGCCGGTTGCCAGGCAAAAAGGAAGGTTTTGATTTTACCCCTCGTGTCTGTCGAGCAGCTTGTCGCAATTAGTGATGTCAGAAGGGAAAGAAACAAATATGAAGCATTTTCTTCAAAGAGCAAGCATTTCCTGCCCATGAGTTCATTCTTTCCTCGGGTTTCTCGCCGAAGAGGGTAAAAGTCCAGCCAATTTCTTATTAGTCATGATAGATTTTTTAGGTTGGGGCTCTTCTTTTTCATCATAACCCAACATCAAACATGTCAACTGTCAAAATCCTTTTTTTTTTTCTTGTTTATTCTTTATAAAGATCTGAACTTTTGTGTTTACTCGACAAGATGGATCACTAGTAATAAATCCTGTGACGCTTGTGAACTGTACCTCAGTGGTATGCCTATTCCTCTGATGAAACTAAATGACAGCTTTGTTTAGCATGCTGCTTAGATTTCATTTGCCTGCAGTATTTTAGATAATATGTCACAGTGCTCTAGTTTATGAGGCCCGACTGTGTTTTTGCGGCAGAGCAATGCCAAGTTTTCCCCCCTCCAACTCTCCTCCTGGCTGAAGGTATCCCATGCAGCAACCATCTGTCTACCGCCTCAACTAATGGTAAAGGGTGGAGTCCCTTTTCCTTGGTCTCGCTACTTCCCAATGCTTTACTGTAAAACAAACAGTGCATAGCACGCACAGAGTCTAGTTTCTCATTTGCACTTCGACAGGCCTCGAAAGCCGACACACCGAAACCAACGCCACTCATCGTATGGTGAGCAGTTGGAGCTGCGTGTCAGGTAGCTTCACTATGTAGGGCACGCTATGGAGAAGCCTGGTCTCGGGACACGTGTCCACAGGCATCAGTGCGATGTCGCGCATGCCAAACATGACGCTTTACTACTCGAGCAAACATTTTTATCCATCTGTCCTGTTATAGACACATTGTAAATCTTTATGGCTGTACAGCTGTTGGCATTGTTTCAAAGCTTTGCCTTTTTTTTTTAAACTAAAATAACAAAGTTGAACAAATAGTGTGACAGCAAACAGTTGTTGTGTCAGCTCAGATGACCATGAGGTAGAAAATGCTCTGACCTCGACGGCCCCTGACTCCCCCCCACTGCAATGCACCCTGGTGACTATGACAGAAGCAATGCAAACAGAGGGCAACACATGCACTGGAAAACAGATTATAGCACCAACAGGTCTTTATTTTTTTTTAGACCAGGTCATGAATCAAATGCAGGGAATAGACATTTATTTGTGTCTAAACTATTGCGGTGAAATGTTATAATCCAAAGTGACTTTTCCAAATGTCTGTTCAAGTGGATGACAAATAAGGCCAGACTGGTTTATTTTTCTGAGGGAAATGTGTTAACAGCTTTAGTGCAGTTCGTACCAGAACTATTTATGTCTTGCACGTTTTGTCACGTTACTACCTTAATGTATGATTTTTAGAACTTTTTGCTATTAAAAATCTTTAATGTGTGCTTTATAGAACTAACTTTTGCTGCAATTGCAGCTACAATTTTCATATTTAGAAGGCTTTTGCTCATTCTTCTTTGCAAAGCAGTTCAAGCTAATCAATTTTCAAGTCTTTCCACTGCTTTTCTTAATTAGATTTAGGCCTAGACTTTGACTGAGCCATTCTAATACACCTAAACTAATGTTTGTTTATGGGTCAGAGCTGATTTTCTGTCCCACTCTGAAGTCTTGTGAAGTTTTCTTTCAGTATTACCCTCTATTTAGCTCTATCCATCTTCCCATCAGCTCTGAACAAAAGCATTTGCCCAACATGACAGCATGAGTCACCAAGGAGACAGTGCATTGTGGTTGATGTCCAGTGAAAAGTTTCTGTCTGGTCTTCCACACATTTGCCTTGGCCCCTAATTGGCGTACAGCATTTTACGACTAATGTTTAGTCGTGAAATGCACGACTAAACATTGATTTGTCAGCAGATTCTCACACCTAAACTGTGGCTATTTGCAGCCAATGCTTTGGTGGTCTTGGCTGTTTCTTTGATTTGCATTGTCCTTAGTCAGCCTTTTCCCTTAAGGTGGATGGTCATGTCATGGTAGAATAGCACTTGAGTCATACTCTTTAATGAGATTTCAATTATATTTACTAATTACTAATTCACCTTCCTAAACTAATGGCCTAAGTCAGTTTTTTGCCAAAGGTTTATTTTTTTTCTCTTAAATCATGTTTTGGCAAAAAATGACTTAAGCCATTGTTTCAGAAGGTGACAATTTGATATTGTTCTACAATCTAACCATTTCTAAACGTTCCTCATCTGTTCCTGAGATATCTGACATTGATTAGAAGATCAAGGTCTGTTCTATGATGTTCATCAACTTTTATTTAGCGAGTAGATAGGGCAAATGCATTCCATGCTTTTCAGACTGTTCTTAAATTATAATTTTTTTGTCCACCATACAGTTATGAGCTACTTTGTGTTACCCTTCATTTTAAAATAATGAAGCGTGAACGCAGCCTAAGTCTATGTTTTGTGCGCTGAGTGATGTCATGCTTATTTATTTGTTTTACATTATTTAATAGAATTCCTAATTGCACCTTCTAAACCATTTGAAAGAAGTTTTGTTGCAGTTTATTTTTGTACATGTTTGACCAAGGTAGTCGACCTATTGTTTTTGTCAGTTCCAGTATTTTTATTTATTTTACATTTGCTGTTGCACTGATAGAACAAATAAAATTTGGGTTGTTTTTACATGATTGACTACGTTTGCACTGGTTCAGAGTTATCAAAAAATATAATTCAGTACATTTATGTCTGTTCTTTTAAAAAAAAGAAAAGTTTACAGTCAATTCAGCACTGATTTTCTGTATCGAATCGGATCTGTATCGGCCAATACTGAACCTCAGCCATCTTTTCACTTCTGTAGTCAGAAGTGAAAAGAGTGTATAAGTGTATCTATGTTGTTAGCATGTGGATAGTACTCAGGACAGGAAAATAAAACTCCCCTTCACAATCTTCCACATGCTGAAGCTTGAGCAGCTATTCAAACAGAGGGTCCTACTTTTGCACAGATGGTCACACACTTATTTCTTATTTTGGGATTGAAAGAAATACTCCATTTATGTGTGAGTGTCAGCGTAATCACTAAAATTACAGGGGACGTAATGGAGCTCAGGGAGCGTCAGCCTCCTTGGCTATATTGCTCACAAACCATGATAGCATTGCTGTGGTTTACCACTCATATTCATGCCAAAGACTTGAAATACCCGCTAGTGGACCACTTTTATAAGTTTTACCCCATACACATCTTTGACGGCGTACAAAGTGGAAATTTACAGCTCCCAAATTTAGTTTATTCTGACTGCAGCCGTGTTGGGGAAGCTGAGATTTAACGTTGGAATATTTCAAATAAAATCAGCTCAGAGTAATATTTTACTGTTTTGGGAGTTTTTTTTCTAATAAAAGAAAACATTTATTATGAAGGTTTAAGACTGGTCTACTCTGTTGCTCAGTAGGGTACAGTGTTGTAAATTATTGCCTCTTAAAAAATAAGCATATGTGATTCTATCAATGAGTCATTCTCAGAAAAAGTGGAAAGAAAACAGACTGAGATGGCTTTTTTTGTCCCAGCAGCTGCCTCAACCTGTAATTTAGGATTTATTTCAGGTTAGTTTTCCAAGATGCGACCCATACCACCACTGAGCTGGAAGTGTTTGTTTGTTCTGCTACAACCACATAGCATATCTGTCAACCTGTTGGTTATCAAATCAGAAACAGTTTTGATTTAATTCATAAAGCAGAAGAGAGTTCAAGTAGATCTTACTCCCAAACAGATTTTCAAAAGCTGTGATCTCTTTTATTGACCAATCAGATACAACGGACTTCCAAGTGGTCTTTATGAGAACCGTTAGACGTTTTCAAATCCTGCAGGGTTTTATTTTGTGACTTTATTTAAGTTAATCCCTTCTTTTTTTTTTCTTTTCTATTTTTTTAAAACAAACTTCAGTCTGATTTCACCTCCTACACATTTGGCTGTTATTCAAGCTGACACTGGCCAAAAGGCAGCATGCACTCCGGTTTACAGTCCATCACAAGGTTGACGTAAAACTGATAGACAACACCTTGGAATCACAGTAATTGACCTGACTGTGTGTGATTTTTTGTGTGTGTGTGTCTTCTGACCGTGGGAGGAAAACCTACACATCCACAAGGAGAAAATGCTGCTGACAGAAAAGAACCAGCCATCAGGCCAAAAAAACAAAATGCATTTTCAGTGCAGTCCTTGGACATAAGCCTGTCTCAATGATTCAATTAATCGCATGATGAATTAAAATGAGCTCGTCAATGTCCATTCTGATGATTAGCTTTTTTTAAGGGCAATTTTGTACAGTGATTTCATAATCCATTTTATTTATGGCTTCTCTTATTTCAGTTTTATCTATTATTTTTGGTTGTGGTTTTTGGATGTTTAAAGTATCTTCCATTTCCATTGTTTAATATTCTTCAAAAAATTTAAGTGTATTTCTCTTTGAGATGGCAAACTTGTATTATGCCATCGTCAATATATTACTTCTCAAAACAACAGTATTATTGTTTATCGCATTCATAACTGGGACAGTTTATCATCCAGCAGAATTTGTTGTCGTGACAAGCCTGGTTGGGCATGAAAGTCATGAATACATTTTACTTTGAATGTATTCCTCATTTGCAGATAAATGTTAAAAACTGGAACTCGGGTCAGTCTGCAAGACCCACAGAGTGAGAAACCCTCACTTCACTCAAAGTAACACATCACAGTCCAAAAGTGTAAACCAAAAACTAATTACTGTCACTTAAAACAGAAAACAGTTATTCCTTCTGCTGCTAAAATAATACTACGGTACATGTTGATTGCAACAGCTATTGTTCTTAAACTTTTCATACCACGTTTTCAGGTTGCTCTTTTATATCATAGAAAATAAACCAAAAAAACGCATTCTGATGAATTTGATGGGGATGCACGGTAATTCAGTTAATATCACTGTTTCCACAGTTAAGAGAAAATTGGAGATTTAACATTGGTGATTGGCCAAAAAACCGCAATCTGTGCACCGCTACTTGGTACACTTTGGGGTAGTAATAGTCCGTTACCTCTCTAGAACCACATTCATTGTCACATTTTCCATTTGTTTCTGTCTACAGCACTGACATGGTCTTTAATGTTCAAAGCCTGTTTTATGTGTCTCAAAACAAGACAACAAAAGCTATGGGGTGGGCCCAGAGACAAATTAGTGGGCTCATAAAAAAGCAGGAATAAAGTTAATCTATTGCTTCCCTTGTTTCATCTCCGTCCAGAAAATCGTACCTGCTAGTTAATAAGATTCTCTGACAATTAGCAAGAGGAGCAGTCTGAGTGCCCCGTGGTGAAAGTACAGCTTCAGAGGCAGAGCAGAACCCACAGTCACGCACAAGAAATCTGCTTCGTCTTACATTAGGAAACAAAGACATGCATTAAACACAGAAGTTACTTCTAGCAAGGGAAGGAAAATCTAACTTATGCATTATTTATATGAGGGTAAGCTAGTGTGTCTTTCTTTGTAGTTTTAGCATAGATGATCTCTCCAGATATGCTGAAAGTTAACTTGTTTTTGTAGAATGCAGCTCCTGTGAATTTTAACCTGATGTGAAAGTCATACAGTATTAGGGCCCCTGGATTTCGGTGATGAGGTAAACACAATAAAACTCGGAATTTTACAGATATACAGTAGTATTTTGGCCGCTTCAGCTCCCCCACCAGCCGTTACCTGGTTACTCAGGCTCGGCTTGTGCGTCTGTTCGGCTCTCCCTTCAACACAGTCAGAATGAACCAGTCACCCATGGCGGAAAAACTCTCTCAAACTCTGACGTCTTCCCCAAAAAGTAAATTCATACCTTGTAGCTTAACACAAGCTTCAGGGCCACCAAGTTTTATAAACGAGAGAATATGTTTTTGAACGTTTTGTCAGCATGATTGGAAGCACAAAGATACAATGACTACTCAAAAGACACACAGGAGAAGCTAGCTAGCTGCAACACCTCAGTCCAGTTGATGGCGATAATGTACAAAGATTATAAGCTGCTAATAAACTATAGAAGAAGTAGCTAGCTACAGGCAGTTATGTTTGGTAACTCTTGAACATGCAAATAAATCAGAGTTGACGGTACTTATTGCTCTGTGCCTCAAATCAGATATTCCTTTGAGGAAAAAAAGCAAGCAAACTTCGATCAGTTTTGGTAAAGCAGTGCAAACGGGGAATAAGTGGGAGCTACATGAGTATTTTGGTGTTGAGTTCAACTCTAAGGCGTTCTTAAAAGGCATATTTTCTTCCCTATTAAAAAACGAGATTCACGCCAGCCCTGTTTAGTCTCCTTTAATCAAACTCTGGTTCATTTACCTAGATAGTTGGGTCAGTTTAGGAAGGTGTGAATCAAACCAATCAGTTTACCAAACATGCGAACTCTGGTCCGCCTACAAACCAAGGTCTCAGTTCGGTTGAAGTGAACTCTGGTCCAGTTTGAATGCAGATGTGAATGCAAGAGGACCAAAGACCGCGCCGAAAGCAGGAAGCGAACTACAGTTCAGGGCAGTCTTGGTCAACAGAGCCAAAATAAATGCCTGAGTCTATAAATATAGGCAGAAGCGGTGTATAGTCTTCTGTCAAGTAAAAAGGCGAAATCCTACAAATGCTACAAATATGATGGGGAAACAGTTTAATGTCTTTTAAACCTAATGTTCTGTTGAACCACAGCAGTCTGTCTATTGATTTGTAAATTTTTTTATTTCATTCACACCATAACTACATACTTTTTGGGATAATAAATATGAATAAAATGGGAAAAAATTGAATCAGAAAAATTTAAATGGAAAAGTTGAATTTGGGAACAAAATAAAACTGAAGTAGGAAAATAATAAAACGTAATTCTTAGGGCCCTACATACATCTCATTATGCGATGTTGAGTTAATCAGTAAATAGGGAAGCATGATTCTTGGCAAAGTAAGTTTTGTTGGATGTTGTTCCTCTCCTTGACATCTGTTTTCCCACTTTATTAACAAACCGTGACAGATAATTTTCCTGTTTAGTTTCTGCTGTGACAATAACACCAGAACCTCCTTTTTTGTGTCTTTTTAATTCAGCAGGTGTAAGTAGTAACCAGGTGGTCGTCGCTGACAAAGTGAACGCGGTGCTGGGGAAGAACATCACACTTGGCTGCAGGATCCTGGTGGAGCCCAACCTGAGTCTGACCCAGATCTCATGGGAACGCCGTCTTCCGTCGGGTACCATCACCTTGGCAGTGTTCAACCCCGAGTACGGAACCTCGTACGCCTCGGAATACGGCAAGCGCATCTCGTTTGTTTCCCCGTCCATACGGGACGCCACTATCATCATCGAAGGAGTTGGTTTTGCTGATATCGGGTCATACACCTGCAAAGTGGCGACTTTTCCTCTGGGCAACACGCAAGCGTCGACCTTTGTTAATGTTTCAGGTAATGTACAGTATTACTGTCGGCTAATGCATCTGGATTATTTTGTTTTTAAGATTAAAAATTTACAGAGCAGTTCACAGCACAGCAGTTTGTTCTGGTAGAACAAAGCTTGACAGACCGCTAAGCATTTTCTCTGGAAAAATGAACTGCTGCCTAACATTCAAACTACTCCTTAGAAATATTCCAGTTGTTCTTAAGAATCTGCAGCTGAGAGAAGCACCTCTTGTTTGACCTCAAATGTCTCAAATTTGAATCATTCAAAAACTTATGTCACTGCTGCCTGAACACACCATTTTAAATGTTTTGGTGTGTCTGTCCCGTTGCCCTTAGAACAGAATGCAGGAACTTCAGACTGAATCTGAATCAGACGTAGCAACAAGTTAATTGCAGGGTGTGATACAAAATGAGTCTCATAACGTTCAGTTACATTTTACCAACTTGGATGGAAATCGAGATTTGGGGAGGGGAAAAAAAACGTTTTCTCTTTTCTGACTTTTATTTTTCTTCTTTAAACATTTTTAACATCAAACTCAAATTACCATACATGGTTCATTGAGAGATAATCTCGCTAGAGAGACAGAAAATAATCCACTTGTGATCTGAATTGTTGATTTTCAATTGAAACAATGATGAGAAGCTATTTTAAAAAGAAACTGTGCACCTCCTAAAGATAGTTTTCATCTTGAAATTATTTTGTCGCTTTTAAAATGAGCAAAACCATGTTTTGCAGTGGCTAAAAAAAGTAGTTTCAGGCTGTTTATTTTTGTGCTTGAAGAAAAATTCGCTTTAATATATATTACAAGGTAACAAACCTCTGATCAGTGCACTTTGCGCTTTTAACTTTACTAAATACTTGCTCCCCTTTGTTGGAAATAACAAATTCATAACCATATTAACAAACAGTCATTTGAAATATGAATGTATTTGAACTGAATGACCACATTTCCCAAGAATCTTATTGTTGAACTCCTGCTAATTAAAGGTTAAACTGCAGTGTCCTCATATTTCTGTGTGGAATATTCATTTTTTAATCTTCTTTTCTTTCTCTACACTCAGCATATGCTTTAAGCTCTAAATGTGACTCGGTGTTGAGAGTAGGAGATTGCGTATTGGCTGCAGCTTCTTGTCCTCCTCCAGAGACAGGAGGAGACTCTGATGTCTAATGAGCGGCACATTAAGTATTGCTGCAACAGCCGCAGTGTCTGGAACCTCGTGGAGCTCAATTACACCTTGCTGTTTTCTCTGAGCAGATTCTCAGGCTGTTTTATTTTTTTGTGTGTGCTCCTAGGGAAAACATGTACACACATACCCAAACACACACCTTCTTTACAATTCAGATGTAATTAGGGTGTGATTACAGAGGAAGTATGTGTCCTTTTCAGTCTGATATGCAGCGTGTGGGAATTAGGTTACTCCACTGGGTAATTTTCCCAGACGTGGAACATCACAGTTTGAAGAGTTAAACGCAGTAAGTTTATATTCCCAAGCGCCCTTTTTATGTCCTTCGTGTTTGTTTTGACGTGTATATGTTTAAAATTCCTCTTTTCATTATAATGAAGCTCATAATTCCTCTGCAGCTGTGTGATATAGCAGCAGCAGTGCATTTAAAATTATTTGTACCTTGCTTTTAAGAATTTCTGGCAAATGAAAATCTGAATTGTATGATGTGCATATGTATTCACTCTTTGATAGCTTATATAAAACCCAGTCCAATCCTTTCAGAAGTCAATTAAAGTGAAACTGTTTGGGGCTGTGTGATGTAAACTCGTACCATTTTAAACAGCTGCTCAGTTCACCTCAGGAGGACAGCACTGAGACGGGGTCAGGCAAAAAATAATGCAGAACTAAACCAATTTAGACGAAAACGTCAAAATTCACACAGAAACATAAAGATAGAACCCCAAATAACCTATGTAGACAGTTTATCAACAAAAGATAGGTTGATTCAGGGTTAATTACACTTTAAATAGTAAGCAGAGAGCAGCACCTCTGTGTTTTTAACTTTAGTGTAAATCAAGCTGGATGATGGATGGAGCTAAACACAGGGAAGAAAACCTGTTAGATGCTGGAAAACACTCACAACTGGGATATAGTTTCACATTCCAGTGTGACAACAACTCAAAACATACGGCCGGAGCTACAGTGGAATGTTTTAGATCAAGGCATATTCATATCTTAGAATGGCCTAGAAAGTCCAGACCTAAATCCAATGCCGGATCTCTGACAAGAAACAAAGGTTGCTATAAAAACATCAATTCATCAATGTATTGCAATCCATTTTTTTCCAATTCAATATGGATTCGGGTAAATTGATTGCATCCCACCAGTCAGAGGGTTCACAACAAGGTGAGCAACGAGATCCGCGTCCTGTTTTATATGAAATCATTCCCCTTCCTACATTTCCCACACTTTCTGTTTGTTGGACAAAGATGGGAAGTGGACGGTACGGTAGCAATGTTGATTAGCTAGCTGAGCATCTAGCGCCTTTTCTTAGACACCAGGAACCCATCGGATACCTGTCAGTGTGGCCACCAAACACTCAAATGTGAAGTTGTCTTCTTTTTGAATTTACTGGCTGTTGGCAGAAAGCTACTTAGTGTGCAGACCCACCACCTACTGGTGAGGTTTGTGGGTCAGAACAGCAGTATCTTTCAAATATGCTTAAAAATTATGGTTTATAAATGATGTGAACTGTTTCACTTTCTACAATTTTTAATGTTTACATTCACTCTGTGTCCGCTTTAATACAGTACTGTCATGTTTTAATGTGACACAAGCATTACTGTGCTACTGTTTTACTTTCAGATATTTTACTTCTCCAAAATGCTGACGTATGCACCGTTAAAGTAATGAATACCACCACGACGGTTTATACAGGCAGGAAAAACAAAAAATACATAGTTATTCATTTGTCATCCAATGAACTGGTGGTATGCTACTTCCTACTAAATCAACATTGAAGTATTTAAAGTAATATTGAAGGGATATCTAATTGAACTATGACCCAAACACAAATGCATTCCAGAAATTTCTGACTTTAATGAGTAAAAACATTGAAAATCATATATTAATTTCATAACAGTGTAATAAATTCTTCCCACATCTTATTTTCATTAGCTACATCTCCGTGCCCACTACCACTAATTCAGATAAGTCAAACGAATTGCAACTTTTTGAATCGACTTTAAAATGGAATAAAGAACAAAGGAAACCTCCTAAATACGACCATGAACATAGAAAAGGATTGTTGTTAAAGCCCTTCACCTCTAACGTACCTTTCAATGCTTGATTTATGCCATGTGTGTTGTATTTACTTCCTTTTCTACCCATTGCTTTTATATTTTCCTCTACTGAGGTTCTGTGTTTGATTCCTGTTTATATTTTGAGGATCGTGAATAGCACACGGCTGCATTTTCATTCCTTTCAAATTAACTACAGTAACAACATGGAACAGCCAAGCCCCTGAGTAATGGACGAAAGTCACGGCACGCTTTGTAATGTTTAACAGGTTCAGTGGATATTGGCTTCATTTCAGAAATCACACTCTCCATGCAAAACATCTCCAATATGAGCAATGTCATGAGAGAGAAACACAAATATTTACCCATACATTAGGTCTCCTGACTTGGGTTTTCTTTTCTCCTCTAGTCGACAACAGGAAAGGACAAAAATATTTAGGCAATGGTTTAGTCGGCAAAACCCCTCTCGTGTGAGCAGAAGGAAGGAAAATATTACCCTAAGTGAATAAGCTACAATGACCCCTTTGTTTTTAACTACTTGCAGGTCAATGGAAATCTACCGAGCAGTTCAGTTACTTGAAAACAAAACAAGGATGCAATTATGTTTAGAAAGTGAATTTTACAGATAAGGAAACTACCGCTTCGTTTTCGCAAGGCGTGTAAGCGCCAAGAACCTATTTTCGTCCCAAAGCGCTCTCTCCTTCGCCTTCTTCATGATTGGATTCTTTGCTCAGTCTTCAAATGGCGGTTTTAAGTCGGCTCAAAATGAGCTAAGTGTCGTATAATTTGCTTGCAATAAATTACTTTCAGGTCTACCTTAACAGAATTCTGGATTTCCCCCGAGGAAAAATGTCGCATGCAAAACGTTGCTGCTTTGGTATAGCATCGCAAGTTGTTTTTTGTTTGTTTGTTTTTTCTCACATGCCATAAAAACTTTTCTATTGTTTTGCTTCTTTTTCACGCATCCATTTTTTAAAAAAGCGCAGTTTCCCAGCAGGATCAGATGTTGTGTGTGAATCGAAAAGAGTCGTTTTAGGCATATTACTGAGGGGAAATCATTGACCTTTTCCCACCCAACACTTTTCCACTCATCCAGAGGGTTCTCTTTGCCACCCCCCAAAATGAACACGTCCGTCTGACTTGGTTATTCTGATGTTTCAGCTGGCCGGCCTGCCAACATAGAGCAGCTACTGTTTTAAAGGTCAGAGGGCTGCAAGGAGGGGCAGAGAGAAGTGAGTGAAGAATGTGAGGGAGGAGCCAGGAGGTCAACGTCCCCGCCCCTTCTAAAGGCATACATGAGGTGGTTGGTTATTTTTGGAAAAGAAGAAAAGCGGGGTAACGGTAGTTTTTTTTGGGTTTTTTTGTTCCGAATTTGCTGCTGCACCTCCTTCTTGGCTGATGATAAGGAGCGAGATGGGAGATTTTTAATCCAACAGCTTGTAGGATTTAGCAGGCAGCAAAAGAGGAGGTGGTGTACTGCAACACGATGCAGACGAAATAAACCAGAGCACACTGTAACCTGCTTTTAACCGGGCCTGTTGTTTACTTCGGTTCCCCTCCAGTAAACGTTTTCTTCTCTTGTCTCCTTTTTGTCCTTAACTCTCCCGACTGTCAGTGCTGACAGTATGCGGTATGTTGTTTTATTTTTCTTTTCAATCTTTCTGTCCAGAGCATTGTTAGGACGAGTTTGCTCTTTGCACAAAAAGAAACGCAGTTGCATAATTCTGGTCACGTTCCTCCTACATAGACCTGATTGTCGAGTTATTCTCAGAGAAATGGTGTAACATCGTCCCAGCGCAGAAACCGTCATGTGGAGGGCGACTGTTGTGTTAAACATAGCCGAAAATAAACAGCACAGAGCAGAGTCCCTGTGCAGTCTGGAAAAATATGAAGTCGTGATTTAATAATTACTTATACAGTCCCATTCAATAAGTTAGAATATTATTGGAAAGCCTATTGATTTCAGGAGCTTTATCGCTAAGTGAAACACATTATGTAGGTTGTTTCTTTCATGCCAAATGTATCATTTTTAATATGAATATTTCTCTAACAAAGTACTTTCCTTAGAAAATATCTGCTGCAATCAAGTAAACATTTTGTGTCTATATTTATAACGACTAAATCAACACAAAAGCCTGATGAATTAATTATGGTACAAACAAATTTAGAAAAAAAGCCCAGGAGTCCAAAATGGTTTCTTTTCTATAATGAAACACTTTCAATGTTTAATTTTTAAAAGAATCAGAATTTTTATTAGCTAATTGTTTAATTTACCAGCTTTAAGAGGGTTAATTACACACAGATGGAGTAGGGATGGACAATAGGTCAATAGCAATATAATTCACAAAAGACACCTGATCAATATCAATAGATAATACGCCTGATAAAATATTCAATATGTAGAGTATTAATGTAGGTAGAGGAAAGTCTTTGGCTGCTCTTCCTTGAGTTGACTCGATCTTTGGTTACCGAGTAACAACTTGTTGAGTAACTTGCGCAGCAGCTGTTTCAGATTTCTCCGCCAAGATCATAACCGCTAAAAATAAAAAAAAAAAAACAGGAAAGGTCAATCCACCAGTTTTTAAATATCTTGAGTATTTCTGATATTTAAAACAAAAAACCTAATCTAGAACTATCAATATCGACCAATATGACATGCTTTCATCATAATACTTTTTTCAGCCAGATTGTCCAGCCCTAAAGTGGATGTTTGAAAGCCTTTATTTCTGTTAATTATGATTTTTCACTTACAGCAAATAAAAAAACATGACATTTGAAATACCACCAATAGAAAAAACTCTTTCTAAAAAAGGAAATGTGGACTTAATGAAAGGTTTCTCTACAAGATTTTACTTTAGAAAGGTACTTTTAATCTGACAAATGAGACTCATTGGAACGTATATTCTTATTTTCTGAATATGACGATAAGCAAAAGCAAGGAAAAAGAAAATAATGTGTCAAATATTACTATTGACTTGGGCGTGCTGTGGTGGCGTAGGGGTTTAGCACAACCCACTTATGGAGGCCTTAGTTCTTGACGTGGCCGTCGCAGGTTTGATTCCTGGCCCTGGCGACATTTGCCGCATGTCTTCCCCTCTTTCCTGTCAGACTACTTTGTGCCACTAGAGCCAACAAAAACCTTGGAGGAAAAAAAAAATTTAAAATATATATATATATATATATATATATAAAACTATTGACTTGACAGTATTTATAGTTTTTAAAATGAATGAGCATTGGAATTTTGAGCTAGAAAGAATGTGGAATATTGACCTGAGAGCCTCAGATCTTTTTCTCCTTTAAATCTTATGCAAAGATCTGACAGTTATGGACTTCACTGGAACCAGCTAGTTATGTGTTTCAGCTGTAGATCTCAATAATAAAGAAACACAGTAGTAGGTTTACACTTTTTTTCACCAAAGTCCTAATTGGCAGTATTTCCTATTTTCCCCTGTCTCAGCCTTATGATTAATATATTTTGAAGGGAAGGTTTGCTTACAGAGACTTCATGATCCATTTTATTTGTTTTTGGTTTGTTTATTTATTTTGGATCTTTAAAATGTCGTCCCGTTCCAGAATTAAATGCTCTTTAGAAATTAATTTATTGATCTTTGAGAGTGTGTACTTTCATTATTATGCCATTTTTATGCTATTAATTAACAATGCTCTCAAAACGACAATATCATCATTTATTGCAGTCATTTCTGGGACAATTTATGGCCCAGCAAAATTTATTGTGACAGGTCTACTTCTTGCTGCGAGTGCTCCCAACTGCATCACTGTTCAGTCTTCAATGAGAAACTCTCAACCTTAATGTAGATGACTGTGTAGACTGTCAATTTTTAATGTGCACACTCTGGGTGAAAGATGGAAATCAATGTTTTCTCTTTTAGCAGTTAAGTACACTAAAGTGACTGGACATTGCTAATTCATGCATGAACACAAAACAAATCACTAATAATTGTTTCATCATCTATTCAGTTTTTTTGTTGTTTTTTTCTCCTCCTGTAAACAGTGGAGCCCAAGGTGTACGTGTCTGCAGGCCCCGCAGCTCTTCTTGACGGCGGGGACGAGGCGCTGGTAGCCACCTGCATCGCGGAGCGCGGGCGGCCCGCCGCTGAGGTGTTCTGGGAGGCCGAGCTGTACGGGCGATCTGAGAAGCAAACTCAGGAGGAAGTCAACGGCACCACCACGGTGCGCGTCAACTACATGTGGAAGCCCCAGAGCTACGCCCAGGGAAAGATGCTCACCTGCGTGGTGCGCCACCCGACTCTGCAGACAGAGTTCCGCATACGCTACAAGCTAAATGTGCAGTGTAAGTGCTGAATTAAGACAACTTACATAGTTCTACCTGAGAAAAATCATGATCATTTTCTTTTGATAATGTTGAAATCAGAAATTTAGATACACTGAATAAAAAGACTTTTTTTTTTCTCACAGTCTTTTATTGTATTATCTTAGTGAGAATTACTAAAATGATTTCTATTTGCTACATGCAACAAAACTTGGCAAGAAGATTTTTTTGATATCTTTTTGTAACTTTTGAATTCAAAAGTAGAGTTAAATACAATTAACACACACAGTAGATGCTCAATTTCATATATGAAACTTTATTAGAAATAGCCTTGGGTTTATTTGAAATGTAATGGACACAGAGACAAAAAAGAAAGGAGAAAGGAAAGTGAGACAGGTGGGGAAAAGGTTTAAAGGAAATGGGAGTGCAGGAGAGGAAGAAGCATAGAGAGAACACAAGTCAACACCCTAGAAGTCTGCCTCCAACCCTGCAGAAAGAGAGAAAACCAGAACCACAAACAACATATATATAACAATAGTTATAACATTACTGAAAATCACACGGTACAAGTCAGTACAAGGTGTATTTTGGCAACTTCATCCCAACATTCAGTGTATCTGAAAAACATATGAATCTAAATGTTTAGAAGCATTTGTCAGTCGAGCGCCCTGACTCTCTGTGTTTTACGAAATCGGAAATACTTCCAGTACAGTTAAATTTCTCTATTTGTTTTGTCTTGAGGAAAAAAAATATCTGGGTCTTTTTTCATTCAGCTGACTGGTAGTGGAGAGCAACATGTGGAGGTGGGACAGCTTTGTGTTTCGCTAAGCTGCTTTCACCCCAAGAAAGCTTCAGTTGCTCAGGGACGTTCTCTGCCGTCTCATCGGAAGAACTTCAAACTATAAGATTATAATTGAAAATGTACAAGTTAACTTTTAAAACTGTTTAAAATCTTAATATCAAGAACGGTTTCATGCCTCCCTGCAACAATAGTTACAACAGTCCCCTTTATTTTTGTAAGAAAACAATAGCGTTAACTAAAAGTAAACTGAAACTATGGATTTTAAGTAATTTCAATTACATTAAAGTCAGAATTGCGAAGGTGCCCCATGCTTCCTTAACAAGCAGACTGTTAGTCTGTTTGTTGTGTGTGAGTGGAGACTAATGAAGGTGTTTTATGAAATATTGATCAAGCCTTTAGAGCAACACAAGTAGCAAGAGGCTGCCGGACGCAGCGGATGGAGACACACGGAAACCAAGGTTAATGCAGGAAGAAAGAGGCTCTCTAGTTCAATAAATCATGTCAAGTGCAGAGGCAAGGGGTTTTAAGTGCAAAAGAAGCACAATTTTGAACTGTGTGGAATAGGTTCAGTAGACGCTGCAAGTAGTGACATCTTCGCCTGGAATGCAAACACTTCCTTCATTTGTCCTCTAGAGAAATCAAAAGGAAGAATTAGATATCTGTGTCACTGTTTGCCATGTTTTATTACAGTGGCGTGCGTTGCGCTTTGGTTATTTCTTCCCGGTGACGGTGCAGGTATGAGTTATTATGTGGCAGGCTGGATCTGCTGACTGACTCTGCTGTTTTCTACCTGTCCATCAACGAACACTCATTTGTTTGCTCTCCCAGCTTGATTTAACCGGCAGATGCTGTGGCCTGTTACCATCCTGTGATTACAATACATGCTTTGCTCCTTCTGAAAAAGCTTGTTTGTCACCTGGCTGCTTGAATTGCAGAGACTAACTGTGAAGCTTTAGTCTTCTACTGCTGGAAAAATAATTTGATTAAGTTCAAGACATGATTCAATTCTGTTCAATTCAAATGTACTTTATTTATACCAAACGGAAATTTAGATGTTGTTCTCTACGGGGTTCTTGCAGATGAAGATTCTGTGGGCAGGAAGAATCTCCAGTAGCAGTCTTGCTCATTGTCTGATGATACCTCTGACTGAAGACTGTTGCTCCTGACTTTTATGACATTCTAAGGAGCTCAATTTTCAAATGCCAGAGATAATATTCCATGGCAACATGTGCTTAATGACACCATTAGTTCACACCTCCTTTGCTTGTGACACCCCTATTTACATCAGTAGGTGTTGTCACATCAGCCCTTATTGGTCCGCTTTAATCAAACTCCAGTTCAATTGCCAAGAAAGTCTGGTTCATTTGAGAAGGTGTGAATGTGTCATCAAAGTCTGATGTGTACCAAATACAAACCTTGGTCTCTGTTTGGTTAAAGAGAATTGTGGTGCGTTTTGAATGTTTATGTGAACACCAAGCGCACCAGAGACTGCTCCAAAAGCAGCAAGTGTAGTATAGTGCAGGACATTCCGTTAAATTCGACCAAAGCAAATGGGTGACTATAGCGATAGTAGGAGAAATGAGTTGTGGTCTCTTGCCAAAACAAAAAGAGAGATCCTACAACTGCTAAAATCTGACGCCACTCCATTTGTTCACATTTCGCAAAGAAGCAAGTTGTGCTCAGCATCTTCTTTAGAGGTTTTTGGGTCGTTTCCCTCAGTGGTTCTTGGTGGAGTGCCACCACAGACAAGGGGATGAACAGATTTCTCAAAGGTTTTGGTTTATTTGACTCGGCGCAGTTTGAAAGCTAACTGCAGCAGATAAAAAAGTTGTGATTTTGATCCCCAATCGAACCAAGTCTACCTGGCTGTCAGGAGTGAAAACACCCTCTGTCTGTCCGTCTGGTTAGAAAGCTGGGCAGAGAGACATTGGAGTCCATCTGATCCTCACCCATTGTGATTGAGGGAAGACATTGTTTGAACTTCCTCCTTCTTTTCCTGCTCTTTGGTCTCCATCCATGAAGCCTCCAGTTGAATTAGGGGTCATAGTTCAGATGTTAATTGAGCTTTTGAAATTCTAGCAAGCTGCCTTCAGTTGTAAAAGCAATGCCTTGTTGCCACTGTCAAGAAGAAATATCCATTAATGAAACATTGTTTTCTATATGTATGTATAATGAAGCACATCTAACTTTTAAAACATTTTTGTTTGTTTACAGTTGCACCAAATATATCCATACAAGGAATTGATAAAATCTGGTATGTGGGTCAAACAAACGTGAGAATCACCTGCACAGCCAAAGCCAACCCTCCTGCCCATGACTACAAATGGATCAGGTCAGTGTCTCCAACACATTCCTGCTTTTACAAAAAACACCTACCACTTCTGTCTCTATAGACTCTAATGTTGCAAAGCTTTCTGCATGAAAACATTCAGCCCATTTGCGCATACTCATCCATTTTAGGCTCAGCACCTTAAGCAGATATTCTAGTAAAAATTTGTAAAAGACTTTCGACAGATGATTCACTGTGGCAATCCACCAAAGGAAAAGAAGAAGCCTTAAAATATGTTGATCTTTTATTCCATGTGCACAATCTCACATTTAATTAATTTGTGTACATTTTCTTGACATATTACTATATTTCTAAAATAAAGTGCTGCACACATCCAGAGTTGGTTTGAGTTATCCAGGATCTCACTAATACTTCCTATTGGAGCTACATTCTCGAAAAGGCCCCAGATACTCATCATGTGAAACTGTCTCAGCAGGTATGGAGTCTGGAAAAATGTCCTAATATATAAATTCACAATGCCCTAAAAACTTTTGAGATGTTGTTAAATATTTCCCTGTTGTATAACATGACAGTAAACACTTTAAGAATCATATTCAGGTTAAATCTTCCACTGGAGCACAGTAAAAACTTCATTGAATATATTGGTAGTTTGAGCTTGTTGGCAGCTAGCAAATAAGAAGATGCCAAAATCTGCAAGTATTTCTGATATATGCAGACCAAAAAATATGTTCCACAACGTCAAAACAAACATGCCGTGGGAGACAGGCTGCAGTCATTCCAGATTGGCTTATTAAACCTGCCAGGTTGTAAAAGAAGAAGTTTGTATCTATAAATTACCTATAGTCTAACCCTGGAGCCTGGACACTGGAGCTGTTGCATGTAGTGCTGAACCCTTTGGGAAGACTCCCTGCTATAAATAAAAGACTCTAAACGGTAGTTCCCACTTAAAGCAACCGGCCTGTTGGCAGCTTTCCGTCATCATTGAAAGCTGTTTGCTCTGGTGGGTCTGATCTTTTCTGCTTGGTGTTCTGTCACAGATTTTAGCTGAAGCTGCTTTGTGTCCACAATATTACATCTATGAAAATCTTTTTTTTTTTTGTTAATTTGTGCACAGATTGACAATAATGTAAATAGGGATGATTGTGTCATTGTTGTTTTGTTTAAGTTAATTGTGGTTGTCTATTAGGATTTTGTAAAACATATGTTGATACTGTAGTATAGGTGAGTAGTGAATTTGCGTGAGGTGATTATTGTTATATTTTTCACTTTACTAAATTCATTGTCCAGACAAATCTTTTTCACCAATGCTCACCTGATGTCTTCTGCATTGTTGTAAAGCTCTTATTGTGAAAGTCTGACACATACTTTGTGTTAAAAAATGTGCAGAGACGGTTCGTGTTGATTTTTCGTTATTACTTATTCTGCTTAGTAAGAATTGTTTTTTTCTTTTTCTGAAAATTAGAGAAAGAAAAACACAAAACTGTGCTTCAGTCAGAGAAGCACTGGTGAAAGTAAAGTATTGTTTTTTAAAAGCTAGTCTGAATAAGTGATCATAACATCTGATTTAATATTTAAAAATTTAATTAGACAGGCACATGTTTTGTGAACCAAATTCTGGTATTTTAAAAACTAAAATGAAAAAAAAAAAATCCTAATTTTTTTTTTTTTTATATAAAACTCAAGAAGTTAAGACTTACTGTAATGTATATACGTATATTACGGTACATCCAGTGACAATAGATAATGTTTACTTTTATCTTTTTGATCTACACATGGCACAAAAGGTTCAGCAGATAAAACAACATGATAACAACAAAGTTTGTGTAGAAACAAAGTCTCTCTTGTGTGTCTGGTTCTTTTTTGAATGAAACAAGCTTGTTCTTCATTTTGTTTAGTCTCAGTGGGTAGAGCAGCCAGCGATTTTACTCAAGTAATAGTAGCCATACTTCATAACAACATTAAGAAAAAAGGTGCAGCGTAGTAAAACTAGTGCTGAACTTTTTTTTTTCAGCCCAAAATGTTACTCACTTCCAAAAGTGTTCATATATTGTGAACACTTATTTTGTGAAATAAGTGTTCACAATATATAAACACTTATTTCCGTTTCTGTGCTGTGTTGACGGTTTTAGCAGAATACAAAATAAAGTTAGAATGCTTAAAAATAAAATCCTTTTTATTACGATATTGTTAATATTTTAGCTGGCTAATACTAACAATCTTATCAGCTGGTTACATGTTAAACAGACCAACCAGGGTCTGATTCTGGAAAACTGTTTCCTGCTGTTTGCTAACCTTCTTAGCATTAGTTCCAGGTTAGCTAAGTGGAGGTGACTGCTAGCTGAAAAAAATGGAAAATTTAGATGCACCATTTTGAGCAGGATAAAATCGGGTGTCATATGTGAATTCTATCATTGTGCTTTAAAAGTTAGAAATCTGATGTTCCTTCGTTTGTCATTTACTCAGCCTACAAGTTAGCTAATTTAATGGTTTTTTTGCCTAAACCCTGAAACTATTTCAGGGTTCATGTGATTTATCTTACATAATAATAATAATAATAATAATAATAATAATAATAATAATTTATCTTACATAATAATAATTACCAAAATACAACTCAATGCAAGATCGATCCAGTAGGATTTTCTTTTCAGTTTTTGTCTGTTAAATGGCACAGACTAAAATATGTTGCCTCTGGTTTCTGTGCAGGTTGGATGGAGCCATGCCGGAGGGCGTTAAGATTTCAAATAACAGCCTTTCTTTCACACGCCCGCTAGAGCGCAATGATTCTGCAATCTATCGCTGCGAGGTGACCAATGACATTGATCGCAGCACTCACAATGTCAACTTCTGGGTTCAAGGTACTTTTAACTTTTTTCTCACAGTTTGGTTACATATTACCAGATCTTCTCAACTTTTTTTGTTTGTTTTGCTTCAAGTTTTTCTCATGCAGGATAAAATTCAGTAATTAATGTCCCTAGAACAACTAAGCTTCTGTGTAAATGTGAATGCCCCTGCCAGGATCCACTTTCACACATCCCCGGCAACAGAGGAGGAGCACAGGCCGCAGATAAAGAGTATCAGGACTGAACGTTTCCAGCGTTGTGGTTTTGGCAACATTAGATGACTCAGATAAGAAAGAAGCTGTTTATCCCTGCTGGTTCAGCAAAGTATTCATCCATGTAGCCTTTTTACTGTGCTTTGTTAAGGTCAGGTTACACAGCAGGACATAATGAATTGAGTTGAGAGATTTGCAGCACACAGAAGTCTGTGTTTATACTCCATAAAACATCTTTGTTCAGCAGTAGATTGTGCCCCTACAGCACTGGAGCACCAGCAGCTCCGATTATTTAGCTCAGCTCAACACCTATAGATTAAACTGTGAAGTAATGGGAGAGTGGAGTTCACTGACTTTCCAAACAAGATTTACTTTCATTTCAATTTGATCCTGTTGATGCAATTAGAAGGCTTTGTTCACACATCTCATTTTTTTATATATATATATATATATTTGGCAATGTTGCAACAGCAAACCTCTCTTACATTTGTAAGGGTTTTTTGTTTAGAATTTCTGTGTTCCTTAGTTTCTATTTGTGGATTTGATTAGCTCTGTTTTACCTTAATTTAATACCATAGTTGCTTTAGTTTTATTATCTTCCTAATGTCTAGTTATTGGTTAATGTTAGATTTATTTTCCTAGTTACTCAGTTTAAGTGCTCTCCTTTGCCACCATGCCATTCTCCCTCTCTCTCCTCAGTCTCCCTTCCACGCTCTCCCCTCACACTGCAACCCGTTTCTAATCATCAACCTGTTCCTTGTTCAGGTAATCAAGTTCACCAGTTAATATACAACTCATTCTCAGTCACTCCTTGCTGGTTCCTCTCATTATATCCCATTACTTCCCCTTAGATTCCAGACCGTAATTTTTCCCTGGATTCCTGTTTTTGGTTTTTTCTATCTCCATGTTATTTTTGAAAGTTTTATTCTTCATTTTTTATTAAACATTTTTCATCTACTTGCTCCCTTTCTGCCTTTGAGTCCAACGCTCCTGCAGCTCCACTCCTCCCACACTACTCCCCCACTCAGCTCCTTCAGACTAGCCGGCAGCAATTAGCGCCTGGTGGTACTGAGCATCTGCTGAGCTCATTATAGGAGCTACTTCTCAGTGAAAAGCTGGTCAAAACGTTGTTAATAGAGGAGGGTTAATGGAGGAGCCATGTTGTTATGACTTCATGTAAGCAGAGTTTCAGAAAGAGCAGGAGTTTTTAAAGAGACAGAGGCCCAAATTCAAGGTGTTAATTTGTGAAGACAAATTTCTTTTATATATTAGATATACTGTATATGTCAAATATGACATTTTTATAACAAATGAAGGCAACATCATGTATATAACTTCATAGGGTTATATACAATGTGCCTGAAAAATACATAATCTTTAAATAAAGTTCATATGTGGAAATTGTTGTGCATTATTGACTGCATTACGCAAATCCAAAAGGTTGCACATATTTAAAATTATTTCAATAAAGTGTCACAACATAGATTTGTCTGTATGTGTCCTTATAACTAACAGGCTAATCTGAACTGTTTTCTAATCTGAAACTGAATTTCTATTAGACAAAATGAAATATCTTGGTTTATTTGAGGCTTTAAAAAACCACAACCTCCATGTTCTCCATTGCTCAGTATTGCTGCTAACGACATTAGAGCAGCAACCACAGCTTCTGCACCCTCAAGCCCCACCCATGTTTCCACTTTCCTGCCTGCATTCACACCCATTGTAGCGAGGAACATGTTCTAATGGAGACACTCCAAACTTGACCAGAACCAAACCAGACATTAACCGGTTAGAGTGAGACTCGACAACAGGGAAGCAGCAAAACGGTTTGTGAAGTGGAACGTAAAAGATACATCAGCCGACATGTGGCAAAATGTTCAGGGGGGCTCGAATACTTTTTGTGATTTACGTCACGATAAAACAAAACCTCTAGAAAACTGAGCTGCTCCCATCTGCTTCCTGTGTTTTTATTAGGTTGGGTTCATCATTATAAAGTTAGGGCATGGATCCTAAGAACTCTCCATTACTTTTCCTTTATATTCTGCTTCTCTTCAACAGTAAACCCAGTTTTGAACTTTTCTTTCCTCTAACTATCACAGTCCTTCTGGCTTCTCTGCCGTTGAGAGACCTTGAGGAGTCCCGAAAGGCGCCGCCGGGCTCTGTCTGCGAATGGTCTGCTTTGGGAAGTTCCTGCTCCGAATGAAAGCACAGCTGACATCCTGTCCAGAACGGACTTGCACTGAGCAATTATCTTGTTTTTCTTGTCAAATCTGGAGTGTTGGGCATGCATTCTCTTGCCTCCATCCCCTGTGGAGATGACCCGTTTGAGCTCAATAATACTCCCTGCCCCCTTCAAGCATTTCACATTCCCACTTCGTCTTTGCAGCTTTGTGGTTTCTACCTACGTCACTCATGGTCAGTTACATGGATTCCTAGTCCCTACATGAAATTATGCTAATTGAAAAAGTAAAGTGAACTGAAAGTGTTTCAGTTCACCAACCTTATTCTGGGTCTACCTTGCTTTCCCTCTGATCCCCGTGTGCAATTTCAGGTAATTAGATTCTTACTCAACCAATTGTGGCAATAATTATGGCTCTACAAGGGCCCAGACTGTGTTTTAAATTCACTCAGGCTTATGGTCTACCTGTCAACCCATCAAGTAGTGTTAGACCTGCAGGCTCCAGGTCAGCATAGAGACACTAGCATGACCTTGAGCTCCAGGCACCACTGATTGTGTTCAGAAGAGCTGAAGGACAAAACCAGATTCAGGAACCTTGCATCGATCTCCCCAAATTTTGTCTTCTCACATATCTTTCCTACGGCTGGTTTTAGAAAAGGAAGCAGGTAGACCATCTCTGTCTGTCTCTCATCCCGACACAGTCTGACATTGAACACTTATGGCATCTCCCAAAGCTATTCATTCTGCTCCTTCACATTTTTATTGCATTATTATGACAACATTCAGTGTGTTGTGTTGATACTGTATTCGTAAGGAACATGATACATGGATTCAGCTTTTTTTTAAAGAAACAAATGATATCTTGATGATATAAGTTTGTTTTCAGGACCTCATCGCATACTTAGAACTACCTTATGTTGATAGTCTTTTAGTAGAACATTTCTACTAGATTAACTCTGGTAGAGATTTTAGGATGTTACCTGTTCTTCCTTGCAATTAGCCTAAGATCAGTAGGATTGGATCAAGAGCATGTATGTACATTGATTTGTCACACATTATCAATTGGCTTTAGCTCTGTACTTTGACTGGGCCCTTGTAACACATGAACATGCTTTGATCTAAACAACTCCCTGGTCTTTTTGTCTTTCTGGAAGCTGAACCAGTCTGAACCAACCAACCTTAAATCTGTATATTCAGGCAAGGGCTGGGCAGTAAAACAATATCAATATCTATCGTGATAGGCACATGATCAATATCAATAGAAAATGGGTCCAAAAGAGCATAATAATTTCACTGAACTCCTGCATTCTGGGGGATGTAAGCGGAGGACAGTTTTTAGCCGCTCGACCTCTCATGGCCAGCGAAGCTAGCTACTTGGTTGCATCAACTCACTCACTCACTCACTCTTTGGTTACCTAGCAACAACCTCCTGAATAACATGAGCAGTAGCATTTTCATGTTGCCACCAAAATACCCTGGTATACTTCACTCCTCTTACTAACTGCAGGCGTCCACCTGAAATGTCCACACAAAGTAAATGTTTATGCCCACGTACTCTGTGACTCACTGATTCACACAGGAAGTCGCTCAGCAGGAAACAGCATTCACATTGAGCTATTACGTAGGCGACACCAAGTTGATACTATAGACAGCACAGGACACGTGCGATGACTGCCACGCTCTGCTGCCCTGCTGGAGAAGAAACATGGTTAGGCGCCCGACCAGTTCATCAAACTTGCTAGTATCCATTTGGATTGTGGGAAATGAAGGAATTTGTCACAAGAAATGCATGCAGTGGATACACTTGACTATGAAACCCCAACCATCTGTGATTCACAGAATTCACGCAGTGTGCCTGAGTATGTTGGAGCGGTTTTAGGTTTTGCCACCATGCCTCATTGCTGCTTAACAAAAAAAAAATAAAAAGAAATTGGGCTGGAGCGAAAGGGGAAAATGAGTACAACCGCTTAAGAGGAAATTGTGAATAAAAGAGGAAAGGTCACATCACCAGTTTGGCAGTATTTTGGATATTTAGAACAAAAACCAAAGCAGTAATCATTGATATTGAGAATGCTTACAGTGACATGTTTCTCAGCCATATCGCCCTGCTCTAATTCAGGCTGAGGTTCAGTGTTAGTTTTCCTCCACAAATAACATTTTGCAAGTGGGTCAAAATGTTTGCTCAAGTCTGACCAGAATATCTTCTTTCACATTGACTGTGTCCCATACCTGGCTTCTAGAAAACAATAAACAGGACTTTTAATAGCTTTCATTTCACTTTTCCATCATAGCCAGATTTATAGGGTGAATTGAGTATCGGTTGTCCAGTCTTCAGTCTCCCACATGAGCTGTAGATCTCTACACCCTGTCAGTCTGTCAGTGTGGATGGACATAATACTGTTCAGTTGGTCATTTTTATGCCACTTCACAACTTCACATTACCATGAGTTGACACACTATGTCCCTGTAGCGTGTCAGTGTAATGTGACAAAATCTGATAAACATAAAGATTGTGTGTGTGTACATTTGCTGTACAGCTCTGCCTTAAGTTTCAGATCTTCAGAGGAAGCGCCGACTCTCCATAGTGTTATAAATTCATATAACAACCACATTTGCTTTGTCAGTTGCTACAGGAGACAAAGCGCAGCCTTCCTCTGCTCCAGTTTTTATGACTCTCCTCTCACTCCATTCGCTGTCTTTTCTCTCTGTTTCACCTGCAGATCCCCCCCCCACCACCGCGGCCCCCAGCACCACCGCCTCCCCCATCCGCTACGCATCCGGAACCGGAACAGAAGTGGACCGCTACCGAGCCCTGTTCACCTCCCCCACCTTGGCTTCGGTCCACGACGGCAGCCTGGGCACCATAATCGGCGGGGCAGTGGGCGGCGTTCTCTTCCTGGTCCTCCTGCTGATCCTCGGGGGCGCTTGTTTTATGCGCCAGCGCAGGACCTTCAGAGGGGACTACTACACCAAGCAGTACCTGGGACCCTCCGACATGCAGAAGGAGTCTCAGATAGACGTCCTACAGCCGCACGAGCTGCAGGAGGTTTACGGGGACAAGACGAGCAAGGGCAGCCAGGAGCTGAAACCCAAACTGGGCGGGGACATCATTTACCCCGACTACACTCCAGAGCGGAAGGACAGGGACGACTGGAACGACAGGGGGGACGGGCCCAGGGTCACGAAGGAGGGGAACTATTACCCAGACCACTACAACAACCAAAACATGCATCCCTGTGGGCCTCCCGTGCACAGCCCCATGGTTAACAATGGCTCCCCCTACATTCCGGAGGACTGCTACGAAAATGGTACAGACAGCGACTACGTCTCGCACATGGACGGATCTGTGATTTCACGCAGAGAGTGGTATGTTTGAGGACAACTATGGACAAAATGGCGAAAATCCAAATGGGATTAAGTCAACAAGTGACAGACTTCAAAGGATGCATTATTTTATTTAAGAAGCAGAAATGAAATTTCTAAGCTTTCACATTGAGCTTCTTGAATGGTTTTGCTCCGCCTTGATTGTGACCACTTAACCTTAAGGATGTTTTCTGGGGATTCTACTTCCAAGTTTGTAGCGATGAGCTGCAATGAAGCTGGAATGCCTCAAGAGATATGACCTGTTTTTGCTTTGGCCTACAGTGACGTGCTAAACCAATGTGAACGAGGTTTTGTTGCCCTCTGGTTTGTGTTTGCACCTGTTTCGTACACAGTCGGCTGTTCCACGCCCTCGTTGTCCAAGTATTTATTCCGCAGACCGAACGGGCTTTGCTCTCCTGAAGCCTCACAACTTCTGCCGCGTTTAGAAAAACTATCTCATGAGAGGTCGTTGTGCTTTTTCACACACAAGTGAAGAGTTTATTATGGCTGAAACCAGTATTTAAAGCAAATTATATTGCATGCTTTGTAAAAAACAAAGGTATCATTAAGTGAAAGGGAAGTTTATAAGATGAAAAGGGAGACTTGCTGGGGCGTCGTACAAAGGGTGAAGCAAAGCAGTGGACCTCAGTATGTAGCAGTGTAGGCATGGGCCGGTATGAGAATCTCAGGGTTTCCTAACTGGAGGGGGGGGGAATGGCACAACATCATGCTATTTATTCAGAAAAGTAAATTATGATTGCTTTCATTTAAAAACAAAAAGCAGAAATGTTTATTTTGTGGTAAAAATGTACCTTAAAGCTGCACTATGTACCTTTTCTGTATAAAAATTTTTTTTATTTTTTTTTATTTTTTTTTGCATATTAGTTCAAAGTGTTGCTATGTTGTGGCAGCATAGCATGAGACAGATCGTTGAAAAATTCTGGCTCCTCCCAGTTGTCCTACTGCCATCTGCAGAAGAGCACTGGGGAGAATGTCAGCAGCATATACACAAGGCAAGGATGATTCACTGCGCTAAGACCTGCCTCCTGGCTCCGATTGGCTGAGTGGGAGCAGTGTGTTTCTGCAGATGGCTGTAGGACCACAAGCGGGATGTGGAGGAGCTTGATGTTTTCATAGATTATCTGTGTTAGGACACAGTAGCAGTTTTGACAAATGTAAAAAACATATTTTTTTTTATGAAAAAGACATACTGCAGCTTTAATACAAGAGGGAAAAGCGTTGGAATTTTTTTTTTCAGCCAGCTGACTGGTAGGGCTTAGCAACAAGTGCAGGAGGGGCAGCGCTGTGCTGTCTTTCTTTCTCTGGCATAGTTTTGAAAAGGCTTTAAACAGATTTTTTGTCATTTCAAAGTATTTTTAGAACCCTGTTCCACCCTGATCGCGGTACCAGCCCATGCCTAACACACACCCTGACTGACATGAACAATGTTTGGGATCATAACTCAGTCATCAGCCGCTCACCATGTCACCTACACACTTAAGAGATCAAACACTGTGGAAAACACCTTTACTCTGTCAGCTGCACCCAAAACTTTAACACCCACAGTTGTCATAGCAACAGCATTTTTTTATTATTATTTTTGGTAGTGATTTTTTATTTTTTTAGTTCAAAAGAAGTGTGCAAACGACATAATCTCAGGTTGCTCTTTGAAGCAGTTTATTAAAAATAAGTTCTGTCATCAGATTCTGACTTTAAGTGTGTGTCAGACGGCTGCGGGACTCGCTCAAAACGTCTCAGTCTGTAGAGAAGTGCAGCACATCACTGGCAGCTCCTCCTCGTCCTCCAGCTGCTTCCTCTCGTTGTCGCTTCTTCGAAAATCTCAAACGGATAAGCTGATGAAAAAGCAATGATTGCAAGCATCGACTGTGCCTGACTTTATGCAGAATAATCAATTTTGTTTCAGTCTTCACTCCACCTGAACACTTATCAGCTATGGCTTTGCTTGGGCTTTTTGTTGTTGTTGTTGTTTTTTTCTACCTTAGAAATGACAAGCACATATCTGCCAGAAGCTCTTGTTATTTTGACTAAGTACAGGAGACAAAAGAGTTTTGACCTGGTTCTAAAAGTGGAGCAGGGGAAGTCAAATCTGTTAATGTCAATTTTTTTTTTTCTTCTGCAGCCATAGTTTAGAAGTGCTTTATTTGCTGAAAGTGTCAGTGAACTCATTCAGACTATTGTCTGGTTTCGATCATTTGCTCTCAGTATTTTCAGCCGCCCCAATGTTTACACCGGACTCTCCTATCAGGTGAACACTGACATGGTTTAAAGTCTAGTGTAAACTGCAGATTGTGATTCCCACATGCCGTTTTTAAAACTTCCACATGCCAATGCAGATTGAGAACTAAGAAGATTTAGTTCACATAATAGTTTTCAAAATACTTCCTTGTTCCTCTTTAGTTATTTATGTTTGGGATCAGTAGTGATGTAACATGTGAGATATCTATAATAATATTATAATAGGGATGCACCATAAATCAGCACAAACATCAGTTAACAGCCATAACAATATTAATATTGGATGTCGATATAGGCCCAAATTGTTATACCTGTGCATCCCTTTAAAGACAGTTTACTAAAGACTTTGAAAATAAAAATAAAATAGTCATAGACTTCTCTTTGGCATCTCGAATTAGTGCCTTTATTGGCAGTCTGTGATCCTATTCAAAAGAATTTAAATCCTTTAAACCAATCAGAGCACCTGTGGTGTGTTCTCTTCAGCCGTCTTCCTATCACTTTAAAATGACTCCCTGGTTCTTATAACTCCGTTCTGCCGCTGTCTTCACTTTCAAACACCTCGCTGATGCTGAAAATAGCTTCCTGGCTCTTCCTTACTCACTAATAACTTCCACACTAAAGAGTGTTGTCAGCACATGTAAGCTCACCCATCGGAAAAACACTGCTTTTCTTTTGAAAGTCGTCTGATCACAGGGTCATTCAAGCAGAAAATTATCTCATTCTGGGAACCAGCAAATCTTTCTGTGCAAACTGATGAAGTGGTGCTTGATCATATGTAGGGATCTGGTAATAAGACATCAGATCTGAATCCAAAACACTAAAGCCAAATCCAAACTGTTACACAGCAGAGGCTGTTATAGACACGCCATCAATCTTAAGTTGTGTAAAACTGAGGTTTGATAGTAACTGAAACCAAATCTGCTGATATGGCTATTGACATAAGATCATGCAGTCATAAAAAAAGTGCAGCTCTGTTATTAAACTTCTCATTAAGTTTCAGAACCGCCCCTGTTTCCCTGCTGAGGCCTGATACTGGGCTACGTTGCTCTTTTCCATTTTCCCTCCTGAATTTTTTCTGATTTCTGTTTATAAGACCAATTGGCCATTGAAGTTTTTTTTTTGTTTTTGTTTTCTTACTACTGCAGATCAAAGGAATCTCTTATAAATACCAGATGCGAGTGATACGGCTGTCATCATCTGACATTATGTGGGCTGCGTAAACCACCAGCAGTCTTACTGCTGCTGCTCGTCACTCTGCCGTCGCGCTTCAGGATTTCCAACTCGCAACAGAAAGAGAGGCAGAAGCGCCAAGCGGATCCCTGGGTTTTTAGTTTAGTTTGAAAATGGGATTATTGAGATGTGAGCAGCTGACGTCACTGCGGAGCATGCCGTAATGTTGGGGTTTGGCTCCTCTCGAGGATGTGGCGCGGCCATGGAAACAAGAAACTTAATCTGCGAATATAAAAACAGAGAATTCTGAACCGTGGAGGTCAGGGATGTATGTGTAATGGCTCCCTGTGGAAGAGATACATGTTTCCTTCTTCCCCCACAAGCAGCCTTTCTTGTGAAACTAAGTTGAAACAAAAGAGCTGACATCATCAGCGATCTCATCTTTTCCTGCTTCGTCCCCACACTTTTCCACTCAAAGCTTTAGCTTTGTTTCCTCTGGACTGATACAGAGATCAGTGGCCTTTGCTAAGTCTCACCGCAACCAAACAGAAAGGAAAGTCTTTATTTTGCCAAACAAGTGTTGGTATCAGACAAGAGCAAAACACAGCTATCCTAAACAATCTGGTTCTTTCTGACAATAAAATTTCACCCTTTAAGTCACAAATGACCTGCCAGAGCTGCAGAATCATGAAATCACTTTAATAGAACCTGTTTGACTCCATGAACTGGTCCAAAACTGGATGAACATCTGCAAGTTAGAAACAATTTCACTGAGATCTATCAGCCTTGAAAGAGTTACAGTTGTGTCTAAGGCTTTGGGACTCCAGCTAACTATGCTATCACATATGGAGGAGACATGGATCAGTGGTGAACCTTCCAGTGAACTTTTAAAGCTATACAGTTAACTCACTTAATGTGAGTGTTCATGATTTCATCATAACAATCACACTGAGTAAAAATGGCTTTCACGAGAGAGCTGAAGAGAACACTAAACCCTCTCTCACATTAGAAGAATATTGTCACCTTCCTAAAATAAAAGTCTGTCATTTTTTGATATAAGAGGGTTTTTTGTGGGTTTTGCCTAAATCGTTTTTTGACTAAATGAGGCAGTGATTTGACTTAGGCCTTTATTTTAGGAAGGTGGCAAAATGATTAAACCAAAGACCTTTAGAAGGAGCTGGCTAAATAAAAGTGGAGCTTCCTGGAGGATGTGTATCCTGTTACTCCTGTTGTTAAACTAATAAAATACTTCATAAAAACAACAACAAGCAGCCCTCAGATGTTTGCAGTGTGACGTTCAGGTACTGGCCTTGCTGCTTCGGGACCTGACTGTCTTGCGGAGTTTGATTGAACCATGAACCGAGTTTAACAGCTGAAGGAAAATGTTCAGCTGACAGTTAGCGACCCTAATAATCAATTGAACCTTATGCAGGAGAAAAATAATTTGCAAAATTAATACAAAAACCACAAAAGCAAGTCCACCTCTAAATGGTGGACACAGCTAAAAAAAAAGAAGCAACAAATCAAGTGAAGTTTTTGGAATGCCCTGATCAAATTCTGGTCTTCAATTCAATTGAGATGTTGTGATATTAACTTAACTCTCCCGCGGTCTTACGAGATAACATAAAGTTTTCTACCCTGTTCGCAGTTTGGTGGGGTAGCACTGACCCTGGGTGCGCTTTTACAGGATTTTATTCATGTGTGGTTTGGGGAATTGACGATCTGACAGGACAACCCTCCCTAACTAACCCCTCTTCTCTGCTGTCCGACTGTGGCGCGCTCCTCCTGAGCATGACGCCAAGACCGCAGGACGGAGGGTTCAGTAGCCCATTTGTACTCTAACACTATTTGGGGCGGCCAAGTTAAAAACAAATCTGCAAAGAAGAGTGGACCAAAATTACTCTAGAGGCGACTGCTGGTTGCTGCCAAAAGTTGTTGAAGCCAAAAGCAGCAAATCAGCTCTTAGGTTTAATAGGCAATTCCAATTTCTGATTTAATAAATAAAATTACTTGTACAGAAAATGGATGGTCGGATTATTATTATTATTGAGCTTATCTTAGTCGGATATAAATGTTTGATTGGGACATTTTTCATTTGACCAAAACAAAGCTAAAACCAGCAGGCATACGTCGTAATGGATTCAGGTCCAGGTCTCTGTTTTTGCCCGGGGGGTTGAAAGATTTCCGGCGCTGAGTCTCCACCCCTGGTTTTCTCATGGCACGGCTCCGGGTCGAAGGGTTTAGATGTCTCAGAATAAACTGCTTTAATCTGGGCTCTCACTCGCCACACATCTGCCACTGCGGCCCCACATGGAAGGAGACGTCCTCACCTCAAAACCTTCTGCTTTTTAATCAGCTTTTATACCCTTCAGCCTCGGTTTGGGTTTTAAAGCAACGCTGATTTAACGGATGATTTTTGTTTTAAATTCTTTTTAGTTTTACCTTTTTTGTGTGCTTCGGTTTCTGGTTGCATGTGCAGCTATTTGCTGCCAGTTCCATCACTAATGTTTATATTACATGTACATATTAACGTCTAGTATTAGCGTGGGATTAGTTGTTCTCTGTCGTTCTGGGTTTGTTCTGGACTCCCCTACTGAATAGCTGGTGCCTTAAATGGGCTGAGCAATGCACAGAAACTTTAAAAGCTGACAGATACTGAAAGCATTAATGTAAAGATTATTATTATTATTATTCAAAAGAGGGCAGATGTGCCTTTTTTTTACTACGTATACCAACTTTCATATTTAAGATTTGCTGTTGCCAAGGCAGCAGAGTTGACAAAAGGTTTATTATCATGCCTTACAGAGTTTAAAAAGGACACATGTAACAAGTTGGTTACTGGGAAAATTGTAATAAAGCAATGTTTCACTGGGAATTTTGGCGAGCCAGGTTCATAGAAAATATTATTTTCCTGTAAATATGCTGGCTTTTTTTATTGTTATTATTATTATTGAAGAAAAATCTTATTTTTTTGTATGAGGTTGGTAATTTTCACAGACTATTAGTTATCTTACGAGCTTTCGGCGGGATCCTGTCTCACAACAAGGCAGAGACCCGGTTTCCACTGCGTTTTATATCGGTTCGCGAGAGTTTGGTGGTCGATTGTTTTGTACGATGTTCTGCGAATGATTGAGGTCTCACAGGAATCAGATGAGCGGGTGGTAGATTTTGTCTTCTGTTCTTTCGTTTGCAATAAAAAAAAAAACGTCATGGTTTCACTTCAACGTCTCCTGGAGTCCTGCTTTCAGAGAACGTGTTTTGAATCTCTTTTATAACTTGCTTTTTTCAGCGTCTAAGGAGTGGCTCGGAGCTTAAGAGTGTAGAGTTTAGATTTAGGCGCGATAACCCTTCAGGTAAGTGTTTGACTTTGAGGCTTATGAGGTGAATCTTCTTCCTTTGTTATGGAGTCGATCAAAAAAACAATAAATTTTAATTGCTCGTCTGTAGATGTGCTTTCCAGTCCTTTTTAAGGACCTTCTTTTAATCACTCATTCACCTATTACTCTACGCATGTTAGGTGCTTCTCTAAATGTGCTACAGTAATGAGTATTTATATGTTACAAACTATTTGAGGCCTGAGTCATCTGAGCTGGAGTGTTTTCCAGTTTTTTCTCATTGCAGTTTGACCTTGGTGTGTGTTTGCTGGGATGTCGACTCCTGAAGATTGGCAGCTGTCCTGCGTTTTTTCCCCCCCGGCATAATAATTCTCTCTCCTTCACTGTGAAACGGTGACCTTCAGTCATCATGGGTTTGAAAATGGCCTTGTAGCCCGTCCCAGGTTGATGGGCTGCGTCACTGAACTCCTTCTTGGCATCCTGACGACACACACCTGTGTGTTCCACGTCAAAACCGCTGCTTTCACAGAGATCACAGTGAACACGGCGTCAAGTCACGTTTATTAGAGCGGCACATTTCATCAACAAGGCCTTTCAAAGCCCTTCGTAACCAATTCTGACACAGGCAATAAACATATTCTGTCAAATTCCATCATTAAGATTAATCATCGTCAAACACATTGATCGACGTTCCAGTTGTTAATCAAAGGCAACTCTAAGCAGGTGGGTCTCCAGCCTTGGTTTGAAGGCTTAATATCTGGTTCTGGTTCTGGAGATGCAGAGCAGAACCAGAAGACCTGAGAGGTCTGGACAGCAACAGCAGATCTTAACTGTATTTTTGCGCTAAACTGTTCAGTGATTTATAAACTAACAGTATTTTAAAGTCTATTCTCTGAGCTACAGGAACCCAGTGGAAGGACTTTAAAACTGCAGAGATGTGTTCTGTCTTCATATCTATTAACAACATCGGGTCAGTTTTACTTGCCGGGCCGATGCCAACATGTTAAAAACAAAACGACTAATACCTCTGTGAATGCCGACGTATCACTAAACAGACAGTTTTTTTTTTTTAGATTAAGATTAATTTTTAGTCATTTTAGGAAGCCGGTACACGCCACATCATTTTTAGATAGTCTCTGATGGATGAGATGCTGGCATCAAACAAAGGAGGAAATTTATATCACTATGGATGTCAGCATCCCAGCAAACTGTCACGATTAATAATGTTGCCTCTTTTAATGCTCCTCCTTCTCGTGGGGTTCTGCAAGGCTCCGTTTTTGGTCCTCTTGTATTTTCACTTCATTTTCTGAGCAATTGGAGCGATCCCTCCACTGAGAAGCTGAAAACCTACAGACCTACTTCCCTCTGAAGCTTGAGGCCCCTGATGCCCTCATGGCTTTATTGTTATGTGCTTTGGTCTCCTTATTTGGACGTTTTAAAGTATTTTCATGATTATTTAATCAATAAATAAATTAAAAATAATAAACAACCTTTTCAGAATGAACCTTAATCGCTCTCCAGTAGCACTGAAGGCATTTGTCAGGTCACTACAGAAAGAAACATGCTGAGTTTTAATAGATTATAACTTTGCTGAAACATTAATCCGGTCTGGTGACTATTGATTTCAGTTGGGTGTGACGGACTAATGGTTAGCAAAGTTAAATCTCTGTTTTATGGCCGAGTGAGCCAAAGAGTCAATGTGCATAAAGTCAGACGTTCCTCGTGGCGTTTCATATCACCTGGTTCAGTTCACTGAGTTCAGTTTACGTCTGATGATGCTTTTTGTTTATGTTGCTGGTCTGGCTAAGATAGTTGAGACAAGTTGCTTCAGTTTACATGAACAGTCCTCAATCCTGCAGTTTATTCAGTAATTCACACAATAATCGGATAATTATTTTTAAACCTCCATAATCGTTTCTCCCACTTTAGTTTTTCTGTTTCTTGTCCAATAGTTACCTCCTGCTTTCCTTTCATAAACTAAACCATTATTTCCATGTTACCATGATTCACGTGTCTTTAGTGATTTTTAAGTCTCAAAATACACAAGAAAAGCAAGATTAGAGATCCAAAACTTGTTCATGATGTTTTTATGTTTTCACAATATAAAGCACTTCGAAGGGCCTTGTTGCTGAAATGTGCTGCACAAATAAACTTGAATGATTGAACTGTGATTTGTGTGATTTGCGGATCCTGTAGAAAACTCCTGATCCTGGCTGCACATCCTCTGGCTGAAGCGTCGAGCTTCGTTCATCAGAGGAAATGTTGGAGTTGATCTCAATCGACCAGAAAGCAACTGGCATTGATTTGAGGTGTGATTTTTGTCAACAGTCCAAAAGAGTAAATCAACTTGTTTTGATGCTGCCTCTCAACAAACAAAACAAAACACCAGGACTATCCCTGGACTGCTAACCGCCGGTGGAAAAGGCGACAGAATGGTGACTAAAAACAGAAAGTCGGCGCCTTTCTTTCTGTTTGAAGTAGAAGTCACTGAATCTGGAGAGCATCGGTCTCTGTCACCTCCAGCCTCTTCCACGGTTCACACCCTGCGTAGGGGCTAAGTGACCCGTCGAATGCCGCTCTCCATCCCGTCCACATCAGCACCCTCTTCATCACCGGCTCACGGCGGCCACCCACATCCACCCCCTGCCCCCTCCCACCCTCTCGTCACCTGTCACTCCTCGGAGATCTGTGGTTTTTTCGAAACAAAACTGTGAACTTCTCACACTGAAACTGCGCCCTGAGAACACTCACAAAGGAATTCACAACGGCATCCCTAATCCAGGCCCTCCTGCTCTAAGTGCACGGCCCTAATCCCCAGAGTTAACCTGGCTTTGGAGGCGCGGCGCCCACAGTGTCAGAACGGGTCGCTCAGGAAAGGTGACAATCGTCCCCTCCGGTCCAGATTAGGAGGCAGGAGAAGAAACCAGATACATAATCGCTTGTGGCATGCTAGGGGGAGAAATCTGCCCTCATTTCTGGCTTCAGTGTGCTTCTGCCCCCGGTACACTCACTCTGTTATCACCGCCACTGGGATAACCCCGGCCTAATCCATCACGGTTAGCATCTGCATGTTTGTGCAGGCAGGGTGGGTAAATAAGGCCGTGCTGGTGGGCTTGGGTTACGGCTTGTTGTTCCTTTTTTTTCTTAAGTTTTGGGCAGATGGCTGCAAAGGAGTGGGAGTGAGGGGGGTGGAAGGGACATTTCTTCTTTTTTTTTTTCACAGGTAATGAATCAGTCAGCAAATGTGTTTGGCTTTGTTGCCTCGTAAAACAGCAGCAGGTCCTTTCAGCGGCCTTTAAAGACCCCACCCTAAGACGGGAGCATCGGCGTCAGATCTCTATGGCTTCTTTTTTCCCTAGTCTTTCACTCAGCAGTGTTGATCACATATGTTGCTTCGCACCACACATTGAGAGAGAGAGGAAGAGAGAGAAATGTCCGCCTCTCCAAACTCCGAAGCCACCAAACAGGACCCGGAGCATCAGAGGGGAGTTCACATCAAAGGCGGTTGCTGACTGAGCTGCAGCGACAAGTTGTTTGAGCTCAGGGGTTCGGAAGTAATGAAATGTCGCAGAGGGCGGGAGAGCTCGGAGCGGCTAAAACAAACCTGCTGTCACATGGCCCCCGCGGCCTCCGCTGGTCTTTGTCTCCATGCGACGCGCTGGAGGCTGAGGGATGGCAGCGGCCTGTGGGAAGGGAGACCCAGTCACAGGTTTGAAGTCTGTTTATGTGGACGAGCGTCTCATTTATGTAGAGGCTTCAGTGGGTCTGTTTCAGCGCATAACCCAATGAACTGAAACAACAGCAAAAGGCTGCAGACTGATTTTAGCGATTGAATTCGGAAACGTCTTGGTTCAGTTGAAGTGAACTCTGGTGCGGTTTGAATGAGCATGTGAATGCCAAGCAAATGGAAGACAGCTCTAAGAGCAGGGAAGTGGACTATAGAGCAGGGATTCTAGGTAAGGGCAATCAAAACTAGCTAGAAATGGATCAGGGTGTTTTGCCAGTGAAAAAAGAGAAATCCTGCAATCATTCGTGAAGAAAGAAGTAGAGCACAACTTCTTTCATCACGAATGATTGCAGGATTTCTATTTCTTCAGTGGTTCTTGGTGCAGCGCCCCCACAGGCGACAGGGTAAATAGGTTTTTTGAAGGGTTTGGTTTGTTTGACACAGTGCTGTGTGAATGCGAACCGCACCAGCTGAAAATGTATCAAATCTTGCTATTTTGGTCTCTAATGGAATCGGGCCTACCGGACTATCCGGTGTGAAAACACCCTGCCTGCACACCAGCCTTGTTTAGTTCGCTTTAATCGAACTCCACTGTGACTGCCGAGAAGGAACGGTTTGTTTTGGGAGGTGGAACTGAATCATCAAACTCTGATGTCTCGGTTCGGTTGAAATGAACTCTGGTGCAGTTCAAATGCGTATGTGAAGGCCAAGTGGACCTGAGACCGCTCCAGAAGCAGCAGGCAAAGTATAACGCAGGGCATTCTGGGTAAATACAATCAAAGCAAATGTGCAAGTCTAGCACTAGCTAGAAATAGATTGTGGTGTGTCAACAAAAAAAAAAAAGAGAAATCCTACAACCACTGAAATTTGATCCCACTGCATTTGTTTACACTTTGTGAAGAAGGACGTTGCCCTCGGCGTTTTCTTCTGAGGTGTTTATGTCATTCCTGTCGGTGGTTTTAGGTCACGCGGGAACAGATTCTTCAAAGGGTTTGGATCGTCCACACCAGCTGAAAATGTCGCAATTCTGGTCCCCAATCAAACAGAGGTGAGAAAACTCCCAGAAACTCAATATTCAGCCTCATTAGACACAGCGATTTATTTCAAGAATTTATTTCTGCTCGTATTGATGATCATGGCTGACAGCGCGGGTGAACAAAGTCAGTTGGTGTCTTGTATCGTTCAGTTTGCTTCCTGGTTCATCAGCAGAACTTTGACGTGCCGAGGAGATAGTTGGACCATTTGAATCAGCAGCAGAGACACATCTAAGACCGGCAGGACACACAGGACCGGACCTGGACACACACCCAGAATTGATCTTCTCTGAAAATTCGACTAATAAAAAGTTATTTAATGGCGGATGTTGTCATGGGAAAGACTGCTGAGTCGACAGGAGTCCAGAACACAGTGACAGACAGCAGGGTGAGTTCAGTAAGAGCTCTGTCTCTCACTGTAATAATGGAAACTTGATTGGAAAGACAATGTGTAATAAGAAGCAGCACCAGGAACAGAGACATTGTGGCTGCAGTTTATGTTTTAAGAGCAAGAAAAAAATATAGGAATAACATCAAACATTGAGTTTTTTGTTAGGACAGGTTCACTTCTTGATGTTCAGTATTATATTTTGTTTATCTCTGGAAAACAAAGTAGTTAAAATGTGTTTTCTGGCTGAGGAGGTGATGACCTACAAAATACATGACTTCTGCTTGGTTTTTATTACAGTTTTTTTTTTTATTATTGAAACTCACCTCTAAACAATAGCTTTAAAACGAACCCTACACTTGGTGAGCCTTAAAGTCATCCATAAAACACTCGAACTAACTTGAGCATCAGGTTTTGTTCAAGCACCTAGTTATTACCTCGGCAGCCTTTTGTCCGGCAACAAAAGACGGAGGGAAAAAAACAAAAAACTTCAGGTCTCTGTTGAAGTTTTTCTCCAAGTGTGTGGTTTCACAAAGAGGTTTGCATTGTAATGTCAAACAGTGGAGTCAGTGTGAGCAACCAGCATGGCAGACACAATGGAAGCTGTTTGTTTACTTTCTGCTAAAGCTAAGAGGGCAAAAAACACATCAAAAACCCTCTTAAGAACCTCGTGGAGAAGCCAGATTTAGCATCACCTTCACGCCACACATCTGACGCGTCAAAAAAAAACAAACCAACTCCCTTTGTGTGCAGGCAGGGTCTCCTGTGAGACCCCACAGCAGAGACAATGAGGGTTTTCATGGATGAGCCACATTGTTGCTCCAGATTCGACCGGAGGCCATTCGCTCAGCGGATCCTGTGGGCTGCTTCCCTCTGCAGCCACGGAAAAGAAAAAAAAAAATTATGTAGGGTGCATTTCTCTCTGCTGACTCAAAAAGTTTTCCACAGACAAAAGTCCTGAGAGCAGCAAGTTGCTTTTTTCCCCCCATATAATGTAAAATTTAAAAAGGATGATTTTTTTCTTTTCTTTTTCTATTTTTTTTTTTAACAAACCAAAGGAAAACATCCATGTCCGACCATCAGTAACACCCAGTGCTGCAGCATTCATCTTTATTAAAGTGAAAAGTGGAACCAGGTAGACCCCCCCACCCGATGGATTAGCTGCTAATTGGGCTGGCGGCGCGCGACCCGCTCTGATCCGGATGGGTGGGCGGGTCACCTCACCGGGCGGTGACGCCTCGGACCCCCACGTCCTTCTGCATTGTTCTGCAGAGCTGGAGCAGATATAATCCTCAGTGAATTTTAATCCCCGCAAAAAAAAGAAAAAGAAAAACCACAATGCTGCGCTCCCTGGGAAATTTGTCTGCCAGGGTCACGTGACCAGAGCCGTAAATCGACTCGCGTGATTCTTCTGTGGAAACTGTTGAAAGATTTGCGTCGCTGGTTCTGGGTTTGGTGAACATTATTCAAACAAAACCAAAACATATCGGAAGCTGCTGGTGATAAAAAAAAAAATGGCACCAACTTCTAAATTTGTTTAACGTGACATTTCGAATATAAAATTTCAAACAAACAAACAAACTTTCCTTTATCGGTTAAAAAAGTTTTTTTTGGCCGTATAAAAATTGGTTTATCTCTACAACCTGATGTTACTACCGGCGGATTCCACGAAGAAGAAGATGACAGGAAGTAGTTAGAAGATCCAGGCAGATGTTGCAGATTTGCAATTTCTCCAAATATCAGATTTTTTCTGCAACTAGAACTTAATTTGAGCCTGAGAGGGTTAATAACTAATAGCTTGAACACACTTATTCATCTATGATTTTAATTGTGTTTCTTGTTAAATGGAAATGGCGAAATTGTATTTTTTTTCTTTATCCCAAAGTTACAAACAGGCTAGGTGCACAGAGCAGTGCATACATGAGCATGATTGACAGCACTAAGACCCTCCTTCTGGCTCTGATTGGTTGTTTCTGACTGGACAGGTGTTTTCTAGCACTTGGTGGAGGTGGAGGATCTGAAGCTTTTCACAGATTATCTGTCCCATATTATATTGTCAGAACATAATGAATGTTTTAACAAATATATTTTTGGAAAATGTGCATGCTGCAGCTTTATAGGAAACGTTCCCTTTTGTGGAGCATGACCACAGTAACACAGACGGCCTGGCTCCCTTTAACTTTCTGATTGTGATAAAAAAATAAATAAATAAATAAAAATAAAAAAAGGCTTTCTGCTTGCATGTCCCTTTCCAGTGTAAGTTCCCTCCTGCCCGTCTTCATGCTTGTTATTTATTCTCTGCTTCCTCTGTTGTTTATTTTTAGTTTCGACGCTCTGTTTCCTTCACCTGCCCGTCTCTTGTCAGTCTGCGGCTCCTGCGGGGCCCGATAAGCAGCTTCTGATCCGGCCGACCAGACGGTGGGCCGGTCCCAGAGCGTGCTCCTGGTGAGCAGCTGGACGGGGTCGCGTGGCTGCAGTCTGACAGCCGCAGACGTTCCCGCTGGTGCGTTTCTGCATGGTACAGGGAGGGGCCCCGGGGGCCATCATGTGACTCCTGTCTGCTGGTGTCAGAGCTCCACAGCTAGCAGACCACCACCAGAGAGGCCTGTCCTCGTTAGTTCCAAGTCCCTGGAGCAGCGGAGTGGCCATTACAGTTTGCATTAAACCTGTGCCAGCTCAGCTTTTTGAGAAGCAGTCAGCATGTTTGGGCATTATAATGTTTAATCATCTGTTTAACTGGGATTCATGTGAAATGTTTTTATGATTCAACCCACATTTCCTGAGTCTTCCACCCGACAGAGAGACTTCTCCTGACGGGGACAGTTGAGCTTGTCACAGTCAGCTGTTGGGCCGGATGATGGATGGTCAAGCCGGGCTCACAATCAGGACATGTGGCTCTTTGTTACAGTATCAACGAGGCTATTATGTGTCAGATTTATAGCTCTGGTTCGTTTATAAAAAGCAGACAGAAGCCTGCACCATTAGGAGATCAGTCTGACTCATTAGGAGAAGTTCGGTTTGTTTTTTATGCACGACGGCGTGTTAGGGCCTTTGTAGAGAGAGAAAAAAGTATATTTCTGCCAAAAAATTAATCTTGGAAATTTTCTAGAGAAAAAGTCAAAAAATGTAAACGCTTGAAACTGAGGAAATTTACAGACGTCGAACATTTCAGATGTTTGATTTTTTTCTAGAAAATTTTCAGTTTCAGAGCTTTTTGTTTTTTTTCCAGCACATTTTCAGTAAAATGATTTGATATGATGGTTAACGCAGCAAATTAATCAGCACATCAACTCAGAATGATGCACTGCAACATTACAGAGTGCAATTTCATATGAAGGCGCACAATTGTCTTTACTGATCAGTTATGAAATTGTTTTTTGGTAATAATTGCTACCTTCACTATAATCCATAAATGCTATTTGAAAGAAATTTTTACGCAGTGCATAAACGTGAAGTTGAAGGAAGCGTCCACTAATCAATAAGCTGGACATCAGAAGCTCTCCGGGAATCTTATAGCTTCTCACACCATCATCCAGTTTGAATTAACTTGATGGCCACTGCATAAGTATGTCAGCATTAAAGTTATATTGCTAAGTGTAACATAGTGACAGCCATTTTTTAAAAAAATCACACTGTCCTGCTTTCTCATTTCTTTTATGTAAGTCTTCTCTTTCCGACTGCTTGACTTTCTAATCATCTGCCTCCATGTTTAAAATTGCGGCTCTTTTGACTTAATTAAACGCAGCCGCCATCAGCCACAGAGGCTCGGAGGACAAAACCCACAAACAGACAAAAGGAGGAGAGGAGCTCCATTGTTCCACCTCATAACCCGCTTGTGTTGCCAGAGTGTTGAATGAAGTGGAGCACAACTCGGTTCAAATCAAATAAATTACTTCGAACAGGAAGGCGGGGGTGGGAGGAGGGGGAGGCCCATTTAGGAGCTGCTAAAGTTGAACAGCGTGAAGTCTTAATTACTGAGACCCAACACTGGCCTTCTCGGCCCGGCCCAGCTTGGCGCTCACGCTGCGATGGTCAGGAGTCGGAGGCTGTCACCCCCCCCACTGAGGGCTTCAAAGAATATTTTCATATCCGCCAGCGTGAGGGAAGAAAATTAACGTTGGTTAAACTCCACATCGCTCCATGATCGCTTAAATGAAAATGATTACGTCTCGCCGTGTTCTTGGTTTGGCATCAGGGTGCAGGATTCTCTTATCGTTTTCTCCATCCTGTCAGATTACGCTTCCAGGTTATCGGCTTCCCGGCACTAATGATCCAGGCTGAAGCTCCTGCTGAGCAGTCACGTGTTGCTGCTCGCTGTTCAGGTAAACAGTAATTATAGGTCTTCAGTAATCATTTCTGAGAAGTGATTCTAATCAGATTAAAAGTAGAGAGCTAAGGCTTCGCCGAGGAGCTGATGAGTTCACCAAAAGCAGCAGCTTTCGACTTCAATTGGTCGCAGGTTTGTAGTTAAAGTTCAGTTTTTATTTAAGAAGTTTAGATGCCTGAACGGGTTATATTTATAGCTAAGTTGTAATAAGTGTAGGAGAAATTCTTCCACTGTTTCCAGGTTTACGGAGCTCATCAGGGCTCCGTTTTAAGACCGCTACTGTCCTGACTGTCCTCTGCCATCTCCCCTTCTCACCTTTCTTGGCTGATTAAAAAGAAACATTTAATCCTGGAAAGAAGCAGAAATTCTGATGTTCTTCTGAAGTATTGTTTCTCACGGTAAAAAATCGTTGTGATTTTTGTCAGAGTATTTAAATTCAAAGTCTTTTACAGGAATATTCCGTGGAATGGTTAAAGCCCAGATCCGATGGATCCGGTGTTGTTTTTGTTAAAAATGACGATAAAATATCGTCTTGCCGCTCCTTTTGTTGATGGCGACAAGACGATTACGACAAAACTCTTCGGTCAATAAAACATGACAAGACGCCTGTGAGTTTTTGTTGACGAGTCAAAAACTTTCAGACATTAAAAATGAAAGACTGCAACTCATGTTGTGCTTGTAATCTGTGGGTCAAAAGCCAAAACGTGTCCGACTCATGTTTGGTCCAACCCACAACCTGAATGACTTTAATAATTAATGCACCATTGCAGGCCGAACCCAGAAAGGATCCTCTACCCTTTTGAAAGAAGAGCTAAATCTCACCATGCTGATAGTGATGCAGCAAAGGATTGTGGGAAGTTTGGTGAAGTCATCTGTTTGGTAAAGTTTGTTTGTCAAGGTGTACAAAGAGTAGCAAAATATATAATATCTTTAAATATTTTATTGGTCTTAACAGCAATATTAATATCGGATATCGGTATCGGCCCAAATTTTCACATCGGTGCATCTCTAATCCTAAATATGGGCTCCATATAAAAAGAGATAACATGAGTATTGATCATGCTGAATCTTTTTTAGCTTTACACTTTATGAGTTCTGCCTCATATTTATTACTAAATTCTGCAATAACTGATTTCATAAAGCTGCATTACCTTTACACTTATGAGCCACTTCATCACTTTGCCTAAAAGTCAGTCAGTTTTGGATTATTATTCATTTCGGTTTATCTGCTCTCGCTCTCGGTGCGGCCCACGATTTTACCAGGATTAAAATAAGTTTCTACAGACTTGAACTCTCCGTCGCTCTGCCCACCCGGAGCTCCTTTCCTTCCTAATTAGTCAAATATCCGGCCGTCTCCCGCGGCGATGTTAGAACAAATGTCACGGGGCATCGTTCCTCCGGCCGATGTCCGTGTTTGTTCTGGTGTAAATAAAGAGAAAAAGCAGAACGATCTCCACAGACTGTCAGCGGCCCTGAGGATCAGCAGCCCGGTAGCCGTGAAGATACACTTTCATTTCAGCCAGCTCGTAATCCCACAGTGCAATAAAACCGTCTGGCCTCTTTGAGTCTGGCTCCAGTCAGACCAAGAAGTTTACTCACAAAAATGTTCCAACCCCCCCCTGCAGCATTAGTAAGTGGGATGTAAATCTTAAACGCTTTTCCTCCGCTATTTTTCCCTCTATAACTGTCACCGAAGCGCTCCTGGAAAGAAGAAGAAAAAAAGGGAATGAAGAGCGTCTCCCGTAAAGCAGGACACCAGCAGGGTCAGAGGTCACGGCGGTGGTCGGCAGTGTTTTGGTTGGCGAAGCAGCTGCGGCTTCGTGCAGGAAGGTTCTATCTCACAGCTGCCTCTGGTTACGGTTTCAAAACAAACAAGCGGCTTCTGCAATTCCCCCCAGTTAGTTTTGTCGTTTTATGAACTCGCATTTTGTGAGTGTGTGTGTCTGTGTGTGACCGAAAAAGAAACCTGAATCTTTGTTTTCTTGGATTGGTTAACGTGTCTCTATTTGCAGGAAAGCAGGAAGCGCAGGCAGGCGCAGCGTGGTGGATCGATAGTCGACGGGGCTCTGCGGTCGACTCTGTTCTTTCCTCTTTTTTTCAGGTACTGAGTGATAAAGTAGCCTGGGAACCGAGCGATTTCGAGGCCGATTTATCCGTTTGATTTGGCAGAATGCGCGGGCCCTCTTCCTACTCAGACAGATTTCCCCTCTGCTCGTTCCCACAGCGGGCCAAACACAACCGATTTGACTCGACCAGGCTCTGGACCGGAGGGCGGCTCGAGGTTCGTCCTTCATCTGCGTGTCGCTCATGACATTTGCTTGTTGAGGTTTTGTCGATCTGCTGATCCGATCTACAGTAAAGGCCACAACACGGCCAAGAGAAACAAATTCAATAAATTTCAATTTTATACAAACGTCTCCGTCCAGATTGAGAGGCACTTAAAACCTGACCGGTTGGTTCACGCAGATAAAAAAAAAAAAGAAATTAAAAAGGGTTTCTTCATCCAACATTTGCTGTGCATTTATGGAATAAATGTTCCAAACTGTATCCAAGCAGAAATATTAGAAGTTTTCCAAAGAAAATTAAAATGTTAATACGATCTCCTAAACCAAAGGCACAGTGACTCAGACTGCAGCCAATTGGAAATATTTAGGAGGCTTTAAGCATTTTATTCAAGTATTTAAGAGATTGCTGTGTGACCTTGTGACCCTGAATTAGCTCAAAGGAGTCAGACAGGCATGAAACAAAGAACCGTTACCTCCCTGAAGGAGAAAAGAGCTGAAAATGGCTGGAAAGACAAAAAATGAATCACTAAAAAAAACAACAACAACAAAACTGCACAAAGTTAGGAAGAAAATAAATCTACAACTGGAAACTCACATATTAAAATGAAAATAAAATCAAGGAAAAGAGACAACAAGTATAACCAACAATCTGCTGATGATAAATGCAGATGAGGCAAATGATACAGCAGCTCTTCCAGATCAGATTATGAACAAATAAACATGAAACTGCTGGATCTTAACAGCAACATCTTACTAAAGGATAGACGTCAAAATGAATCAGGAAGATAAACACAAAATAAACCCACACTGAACCAATAGATCATCTGCCTTAAAACTTTATTTTGTGTCTAATTAGATCATTTTAGAGGATGTTTTGGTTAAAATCTAAGATGTAGAAGAGAGACTAGCATCCAGATGCTTCCAATGAAGTGATTGGTTAATGGATCATCAAGAAGTCTATAAGGTCAGAGGTTTGTTGATTGTTTGCTGGTCTGGGGCAAACATGGTAAGATAATCAATCTGGGAAGGTTTGTTGAGTCGAGCTGATGTCGATCATTCTGAGTGAGAAACATTCATATTTAGGACAGAATCTAATCTTCCCAAACTGGAAAATTCACTCCAAAATCAAACTGCGTAATGCTGACAAGAGCTGCCAAAAAATGCATGAATACAAAACCCCCCCAGGAGTTCAAACCCAGCCTCTGCAGACTGAAGTCATTGAGTCAACCTCAATGACTGCTTGACAAAGTACTTTGAAGTTAAATGTGAGAATGCAGTCTGACGGCTAAAGCTTGGCCAAAACTGAAAACTGTTCCCAAACAGCAACGACTCTATAACCGATCAGTTTAAGAGGAAAGAGTCAGAGAAATCCATCCCAACTTCAGAAACGCTTAAAACAGAAAAGCTAGCCAGTCAATAAAACTATTATCACCGTAGAAATTTGCCCACGTTTTCATGACCCAAGATCTAGAAAGTTCATGTCTTTCAATTTTGGCTAAATGTATTGGTAAGAAATCTGCTCACTTCCTGGAATAGTTGCTCAAGGATCTGTGTTTGAATCCCAACCTGTTGGATCTGTTGTGGCACAGAGACCCGTAGAGAACCAAGCTTACACATCATTTGTTTTTGATCTCCAGCTTAGGATCCAAATCATTCCTGCAAATGTGAGCTGACTCCACCTTATCTGATTTACTAAATTGTGCTGCTATCAAAGCAGGTATTGGGAATTTTGTCGATTCGCCTTGTCATAGTGGTCCAACCCACCCCTCCATGTTTAAAACCAAACGCGCATCGATTCAGACACGCCATAGGAACTTTATCAGTAACATTTCAAAAAAAGAGGCACCTACTGCATGAGGGGCTGAAACTTAATTTAAACCTGAGTAATGACTATAAGAACTGAAAATGGCTGAGAAAGAAAGACGTCAAGGAGCTAAAAGATGATTGACTTGATTTAAAATGATGAGGTTAGACCTTAAAGGTGCATTTATACCAACCCTGTTTAGTTCATTTAATCAAACTCTAGATCATTTGTGGAAATGTGAAAGTGTCATCAATACTCTGGTCCGTCTACAGACTCAGCTCTGGGTTTGTTTGGAGTGAACTCTGGCGAGGGCATGTTTAAACACCAAGTGGACCAGATAAAGCATGAAGCAAACGATAGTGCCAGGCATTCTGGGTAAATACACCCAAAACAAACATGCTAGTCTATTGCTAGCTGGAGAAACAAACGTTTACCAAAGAGAAATTCAAAACCTGCTAAAACCTACCACTCTCTTTTTAATAACATTTTGTGAAGAAGGAAGTTGCGCTCAAGTCTTCTTGAGAGGTTTTTGCGTCGCTTCCTTTACTGGTTCTTGCTACAGCGCCACCACAGGCGAGGAGGGGGAACAAGTTTTTCAAAATCAGTGCAGATTGAAAGAGAAACACTCCGGCTAAAAATGGAACCGGTGCTGGAAGTTTTGGTCTCCTGCACTATCAGGTGTGAAAACAAATCTCACACCTCAATAGCCTGAAGCAATTCTGGAAAGAAGAGTTAGTCAAAAACGAGAGGAACTGGAAAAATATTAAAGTTTTTTTAAAATTTTTTTTAAATAAAATCTCCTCTGCTTAAATCTGGCTGCAAATATGAATGACAAACTTGAAGCCATATTTAAAGCTGCGCAGTGGAGACATGTTGTTGCCGACATTTAATACAGAAAATCTGAAACCTACAGTTGACCTCTGTTTCCTTATCTCAGATCAGTTTCATGCAGCGCTGCCTGAAACTTGACCATCTGATATTAAACTTACTTCCTGGATCACATATTCTCTGAATAACCTCCTCGGGGTTCATAACAATCAGATGTCATAATAATAAATAAAAGGAAAGGATTGTGTGACAGATACACTGAACATTTAATGAATTAAATCACACTCCTATCAATCAAACCCCCCATTCCCTCCCAGCAGCTCATCTGCTTCAGCCTAACTAATTTCATGATCATAAACTTCCTGGCAGCCTCCGACTCTGGAGCAGAACTCAGCCAAGACCAGATTCTAAATCGAGGCTTTGCCACTGCAGTAAACGTACTGTATATGGCGACTCTGATTTCCCATCGTAAACATTTACCTGTTAGAACATTTACATCAGATGGTTTGGGACACGAGCTTCAGATTTAGGAGCACGAGCAGCAAGACAACACGATGGTTTAAAAAAAAAATTAAAAGAATAAAAAATGCCGTTCACACCCACTGGCAGCCGCTCACAGCAGAATAATCACTCAGCATCAAGGAGCAAATGCTGAGTCAGTGAAGGTATGATGAAGGTCAGCCTGTGTCTGTGTGTGTGTGTGTGTGTGTGTGTGCGTGTGTGTGTGTGTGTGTGTGTGTGTGTGTGCCAGATTCAGAGAGAGAGTGCTGGTCACCGTGGGACAATTAAGCCTCTTCCTTCCTTGTTCTGGTCTGGAACAATGTGTGCTGATGAGGCTCCGCCGACACTTTCTGTCCATCATCATTTCCTGGTGTGGGAAAAGTCCTTCAGCGTTCAGCCGGGGCTGCAGGAACGCGCCGGCTGAACGGTCACTGCGTTCACAACGGCCGCCGTGGGGATTCCTGCCGCTCGTTTGTCCTCCTCAGTTCTCAAGACAAACTTCCATGCTGCTTGCTGCATTCATGCAGACGGAACGATCACAACACAACTGCACATCGTCTCTATCTTGGTAATGTGGCACGGAAAGCTGTGGGTTCAAATCCCGCTTGGACTTTTCCTGCACGGAGTTTGTTTGTTCTCCCTGTGCATCCATGGGCTTTCTCCGGGTACCCCGACCAGAAGTGATTGTGATAAGTGATAATATTGCTTTTTAAGATAATTTTCAAGTAACACAATGGTGATGACATCATAACCCAAAGACACACTCTCAAAGATCAATAAACTTTAAATGAATATTTAACTTTGGAATTGATTTATTGCTTATTGTGACAGGACCAAAGGACGGCCGGAGACCGACCACCAAACGTGACCAGGCCTGTCGCGACAACAAATTTCGCGGAGCAATTAATTGTCTCAAAAATGATTGCGATAAATGATAATATTGTTTGGAGACCATTTTAAACTGATGTAATGATAATGACATAATAATGCAAGCGACATCCTGGCAAAAATAAATGCACTTTATTTTCAAAAGAACACTTAACGCCACAACTGGTAAACAAAATAAACAAAAACAAAAAAGTAAATGCACTCTCAGTTTCTGTTAACAAAAAAACGCACTTGAACAAAAAATAAACAACATAAAACCAAAGAGGGAATAAAAACTACATTCAACCAAAAGAGTGCAGATTATGAAGTCTGTATTCTATATTTCCCTTCAATAATCATTAGGTTCAGATAGAGACTTGGCATATCCGCAATAGTTGATTCCCCCGTTACGCTAAGCAAATGAGGAAGGGAGGGTCAGTGGAGAGCACCGCAGCTGAAGGAAGTTAATAAAAATAACTGACAGCGACGGCCTCTTGTGGAGCGTTGACGGCAACCAATCCGGTGTTCAGTCTGAGTCAATTTGGTGGGACCGTGATGTGACGCGCTTCATTGACACCGACTTATTTCAAAAGTTCATAATCATTTTCAGGCAGTTTACATCTAGATTTACTTCCTGCTGGAGCAAAATTATGATGCATGTATCATATCAATTTCATAACAGTCGAATTAAACGCGTCATTATTGGTGCATTGTTGAAAAAATGGCAACAAATGATGCACGATTTTAAATTTTAACGGGTAAAAATCGGAGGAATCTGCAATGGTTTTGCATGTAGCCTGACTCTGAAACCAGTAAAGAAAACCAGAGCAAATGATCTACTTTGGAAGTCGCATAATTAGAGTAAATAAGACTCATCTGTGTGTAATTTCACCTCAGAATAAATCCAGCTGTTCTGCAAAGATCTGAAACGTTTGGTATAAAAGCCAGAAGCAGGTCAGAAAAGCTCAGTGGTAAAGTTGGAGAGAGGTTTAAAGCAAAGTTAGGTTTTAACATTGAACCTAAGTATTTCTGATCAATCAGGTAAAGATGGAAGTACGGCACAGCCGCCAACCAAGTGAGCCGCAGCTGTCTGCCTATAAACTGCCGGAGCGGGCAGTGGGGACGGTACTCAGACAAGCAGCTGATCCACAGCCAGGCATCACTTCAAAATCCATGAAGAAGTCCTCAGGAAAAGACCAAACTGGAACCAGTATGAGGGAAAAACTTCATCTGTGGTGGGATATTATCACTGAACATCACAATTATTGATGCTCAGTCAAGTGGAAGCTGGTAGTGGGAATGGTTTTCTTTACGACGCTGATGGGAAGATCATATAGATGGAGCTGAAAACCTGCCAGACTGAAGCAGACTTTAGACTGGGACGCAACCACATCTTCAAAAATGTGGTTGTCAAAACATAAAGACAAATTTCCTCAAGTATATTTATCTAAAATTATGAGTTTTTTTGTTTTGTTTGTTATTTTTAACATTTGTGACTTAAAAAAATCTTATTTAGGACTGTAAAGGTTGCAAATTTCTGGTCTAATCAAAGTCCAGACCTAAACCTACGGAGACAAAACTTGAATGTTGATATCTTGAAACATTTTCTGTTCAATCGAAGTGAGCTTGAGTTATTTCCTAAAGAATAAGGGGGGAAAAAGTTTCTAAATCTGAAACCTAATAGAAAATATTCTAGAGAATCTTAACTTGATGTTGAATTGAAACGCAAAACCTTTCAGATTTCCTTTTGCAATAAAGCCTTTTTGTTCTTCAACTTCTCTACTTTTTATTGTTCGTCACATAAAACGACTTTAGGAAAGTCTCAACTTTATTTTGCAACAAAGGCAACAAAAACAAAACAAACCCATAAATTAACAAACAGTTAATAGGCTTATGCTTGTTCATGAACTCAGCAGTATGTTAATAAAATACCTCCAGTCCAAACATGCATACACAAAGTTAAACACATAAAACCCAAACTAAACCCTCTGATCTCTTTTTGTTCCCACCAGTTATCAGGTCTCCCTATGGGTGGCAGCCATAACTTTTTTTTTAATATTATTATGTTTTTTATAAAACAGAAGTTCTTGAATCAGGTTCGTTGCACAGACTTTCCCACCCGGTGCGACTGTTTTGCCTTCTGCGTCTGCAACCTGAACCTCGCAGGAGGAATGTGGGACCGGGTCTGGTACCGAGTAGAAAAACAGGTGCTGCTGTCAGAGCGGCTCCATCACTTCATCTAAACGTCATCGAGCGTCAGCTGAGCTGAACGGACACATTCAAGGCGTGATTCGGGTCCATCGATTGGTCTCCTGTCCTTCCTCCTCCGCCGTCCCCTGACGGGCCGGTTGGTGCCGGTGTCCACCCCCTCCACTCTCTTTCTCTCTCTCTCTCTCCTCCGGTCTAAGGTTGCATGTGAATTTTCTGTGGTGTCAGCTGGGTTTTAAGTGCAGCGTGTGCTGTAGTGGAGGTGAACTCTCGTTAGCCCCACGCGGCTTTAATTACGAGCTCGGCGTCAACAAACGCGACATCTTTAAGCGGTTTGCGGCCTCCGTGCAGGAGGAGGCGTCCTCCACCCGCGACAGGCAGTTTGTCATCTTCCACGGTAGAAAGCGAGGGCTTGTCACGGACACATCTGAGGCAAATAAATACAGAAACAAATAAATCAGCAGGAGACGGGGGGGCGTAATTGAAACTGATGCGTGGCTCTTAAGTCGTAAGCCACCACTTATTACTCAATATTTTGCTTCCAAGGAGACGCAGTTTGTGATCTGTTAAAGGGTTCGTGGGGAACAGATCTCCAGGAAAGTTGTTTTTTTCTTTCTATTACTGTTGATGAAGGAATCTTGTCCTAAAGGAGTTTACATCCTTTAAAAATGGTGCACATGCCAAACATAACTTCAAAGAAATTTGACTTCTAAATTTGATGGCTTGAAATTGGGCCTCTGTCCCTTTAAGAAGCTCCTGCACTCTCCGACTCCGCCTCTGTTCTTAGGAACATTGGGCTGAGAACTGGTTTGTATTATGAACTCGGCAGACCTGCAGCTCCAGCATGTGTTTTGTGGAGACTTGTGGAAGCAGGCGGAGCTTTGTGAGAGCAAGATTGCTACACTCAGCTCCTTCAGACTAGCCAGCAGCAATTAGCCAACACCTGGTGGAACTGAGCATCTGCTGAGCTCGTTATAGGAGCTACTTCTCAGAGCAACACTGACAAGTAGCTCAACGTTGCATTTCTCAGCTGAGCTCCTCTATTAACCGTCTGTCAAAGGGTTAATGGAGGAGCCATGTTGTGATGACTTTGGAGTTTCAGGAAGAGCAGGAGATTTTAAAGAGACAGAGGCCCAAATTCAAGGTGTTAAATTACAAAGCCAAATCTATTTGATGTATACAGCATTTTTATAACAACTGAAGGCAACATGGTTACTGGATTGTGCTGTAGAATGGCACAGATACTGAACAGCAAGAGCCTTCAGTCAGAGGCCTCAACACATTTTTTGCAAAACTGACTGCTACTGGAGCTCCTTCCTGCGCACATCATTACTATTCACACCAACTCTCTGTTAAAATGAAGATATGAGTTGTGTCAACGTTTAATTTCCCTTTGGGATAAATGAAGTACTTTTGAATTGAATTGAATTTGGACAAAATTATAGGGTTGGGCCGCACCTGGCCACCTCTTGGTGGCGCCACTGACTGATCAATTCATTATTTCTGCCTCTTGTAAAGTCAGTGAACCTAAATATTGAACAAACAGCAGAAGCAGCTGCTGCGTTTTTCTTCGGCGTGCTTTGATTTTTGTTGAAGCTGTTCTGCACAAGGACAAGACAGAAACGCCATGAGGTGGGACAGTTTCAGTGGTTTACTACAGCCGAGGTGGAGGCCGTATGAGCTGGGTGGAGCAGGTCATCATGAGACAAAAGGCACTTAAAGATAAAAAACATACCATATTTACTATTGTTTTGTTTTTTCTTTTTCACACATCTGGCAGATAAAAACAGCCAAACCTCAGCACAGCCCTGTAGGAAGACTGTGGAGCTCTAAATTTAGTATAACTGAAGCTCCACAGCTCCACCCTTAAAGGTGGAGCTTTAAACTGCAGTAAATACTCACAACACCTTCTTCTTTTTTTTTTTGTTTGTTTTTTGGGGGGGTGAATTTAAAGCTGTTTTTGTGCTCCAAACACCTCGAAGCGTCAGGCCAAAACGTTGGGAGACTGGAGCTCCGATTTGAAATGCGTGGCTCTGGGGACGTCTGGTCATTCAAACGTTTCCTCCGCAGCTAATCATCACCTTTCAAAGCTGTAAACAGTTGCTTACTTACACATCCACCGGAGCAACATTTGCATCCGTCTGCGGACACGTTTCCAATATTCTCCTCTCCTGCTGCTCCGTTCTGGCCTCGCTCAACTCCTGGGGGAGCCTTCTGACTCCTGAGCTGCTAAATCCTGCAGTGCTCTCGCTAATTGTGTCTGCTGTTTCTGTGCTGAGCCACTAATTTGTGCAGGATTCATTATTCTAAAAAGAGGGAGAAAACCCCCCTCCACTCCAGCTCTCTTGTTGCTTAAACAACGTGTGGGAAAGTGGAAAATTCTTTAACAAAAATGCAGTGAGGCATTTTTTTTAATATAACAGTTTCATATTTTGCAACACACCTACCAGGTCAGACCTGATAATGCCAAAAAAAAAAAAAGATAATCAGATAGAAACTATGAGTAACAACAGCGATGAGGTAGAACAAACATTTCCAGGCAGAATAAAACTGTTGTGGTCTGGTGGTATTTTTGTTACTGCAGCAACTAGATGTCTTTTCCACTCTCATTTCCACCTACTTCTACATCTGATAAACTTGTTTTTTGTTGCACCAAAGCCCATTTCTTCTCAATTTAGTCACTGAATGAATTACATGAACATTTCTGCATTTTGTGAAAAACTACAAGATTATTTTTAACAATAAAAGAAGCCTGGGCTGCCCGGCCTGCACAACCCTGTCACATGGTCATGTTCGGATGTGGTTAATGAGGTGTGTCCCTCTGGTTCTGCAGCAACGACAGCCTTGTGGGTTTGGGTTTTTCAGAACAGGGTTGGTGTGCAGAATTCAAACGCAGCTCCGTTAACAAGTTTCATTGTGAACACAAACGCCAAAAACATTGTTCCTTCCATTTGCGGAGACTTTCTAAAGGATTTTTTTGAATTTTTCACATAACCTGATGATATTCAATGTGTTTACAGCACAATAAAGTAACTATGTTACCTTCAGCTGTCATAGAAATGCAGCACATGCCAAATAAGAATCGAAAAAGATCTTAACTTTCCATTTTGACGCCTGGAAATTGGTCATCTGTCTCTTTAAGAAGCTCCTACTCTTTCCAACACTTCATCATCACAGCTAAGCATTTTTAGGAGCGTTGGACTGAGTAGTGGCTCGTCTGATGAGCTCGCCAGGATCTCAGTTCCAACAGCTGTTTGGTAATTGCCGCTGCCGCTAGTCTAGTGGAGCTGAGTGGAGAAGTTGAGGGGGAGGACTGCTTGGTGAGCTGGATGCTCGGCTGTAGACTGCAGCTCCAAGGGGGAGCTTTGTGGGAATGGGAGGAGCTTTGTGGGAATGGGCGGAGCTTTGTGGGAATGGGCGGAGCTTTGTGGGAATGGGCGGAGCTGTGTGAAAGCAGGTTTTTAGGTACCTCCTAATGGTTTCTCATTCATGAATGAATCTAAGTAACACTCCACATATGTTTTTGATATACATGGTGGGCCATAAGTTTCCATACATAGAAAAAATAAACATTTTATATTGAACAACCGTGTTTATTTTCATGGGGCTCTGTGTAATCGCTGCACGTCTTGGACCACTCTGTGGTTGATCTACAACGTTTCCAGTTTTCTGAAACTTGCCAATAGGTTTTGCCACAGAGTCGTGTGTGTGATGCTCGTTCCATGTTTTCTGCTAAAGTTTCGTGTAGCCATGCGACTGCTTCCCGATCCAGCCATCAGTATCATTTCAATTCTTTGCTCTTTTGTCAAACGCGTCTTCTTGGGTATCTGAAATATAAAATAAATATACATTTCACATTCTCTTATGTATGGAAACTTATGGCCCACCCTGTATTAACCTCAAAAAAGTCAATTTCACATAATACCCCTCCTTTAAGATCAACACAAAGCTGTGGGTAAATGTGACCTGTGTGGAAAAGGTTTTTTTTCCATCTACCTGAACTGGTTGAAGAGAGCATTCATCAGAAAAGAGGCCAAGAGGCCAAGAGGCCAAGAGGCCCACGGTAACTATAAAGGTGAGAATATCTGCCATCAGGACTCAACAAATGTAATCTTTACAGAAAAGTAGCGATAAGAAAACCATAAGTCACCCTGTTTGTGGTTCACCACAGAGAGCATGTAGCAAACATGTGGTAGTAAGATTAGACTAAAACAGAATGCAAAATGCTGGGATTGATGAAAAATTAACACCTTGAACACATGAGAGTTGATGAATTTATGGTTGGAACTCAAACTTTTGGCAAACCAAAGGTTTGAGACGAGTTCAGAAGTTTCACTTCAGTATATTGCTTTGTCTTGTTATAAAACTAAGAGGTGCTTTTTGCAAGGCACCACGTATTGATTAACCATAAAACCCATTGATTCTTCCAGAGCGCGTCAGTAAGTCAGCCTGTCCTCTGCCAGGCGTTGTGGAGGTTTCCTCAGCACAGACTCTCAGCCTGCTGGCCGCTCCGCAGGACGACTGGTGCCAGGACCGGTCTGCAGGCCCAGGCGTGACCAGCGGGTCACCAAACAACCCGCAGCTGATGAACCAGAACCATCTGGTGCCTATTTCACTACCAATCTCACTTGATGCTACGCCAGTCGCCTCCCTCGTTCGTCCCTGGAATAAAGATTCGCGCAAAAAAAAAGAACCGAGCCGCCAAAGGATGACCGTACCAGCCACGATTTGGGTTTTGTTTTCTTTTTTCTCTCCTGATTTTTGCGTGAAAACGCAGAGATACTCTTCCCTGAAATGCATCTGCAGAAGAAGAAGAATCATCATTTATCATGAGCGCTCTTTCTCCCTCTCACTCCATCAAATGCTTACCGTATTTGATGGAGTGAGACCAGAAATGCGTCCTCGCTCCACTTGAGTGTGTTTAAGTAATTTCCATCAACTAAATAACCATTAAGCACTCAGCGGTCTGGCCTCAACTGTTGAAACACATAAATGGCCCATGAACTGAACATTAGACTCCTCTTCCTCGGAACTTCCGGATCACTGTTTGAGTAATTTCCACCACCTTAATAACCATTAGGCACTCAGTGATCAGTCCATTTTATAACCTCCTCCGCCCGAGGAATCCCTTGGGGGCATTAAAAACCAAAAAAAAAAGAAAAAAGAGGAAATTGGTGGAAGAAGTTACAATGTTTCTTTCTTTGCAAACTGTTTCATTGTGCGAAAGTTTCTATATCATGTGTGCATCAGTGTCAGTTTGCATAATAAGCTGCGGGTACTTCCTGTCAGTTGTAAGAAAGTATACCAGCATTTCAAAATGAGTCACCTTACACTGCAGACAGATAAAAACTTCCTCATAGAGCACAGTGATTCATAAAGAATCACAGCACATTTCTCTGGATACTTTAGTCTCCAGTAGCAACATGGCTTTAAAAGGTTAGACTACAAGTCATAAATATTTATACGAACATCCAGGCATCTATATCATTTTATAGGAGATGGTAAATGCACCGCTGACCATTATGTGGCCCTAAAAACGAGATGAGGACGTCGACTGAGTCCTGAGTGCTCTTTGTTCATGATGGAACGAATGTCTGAACTGCTGCAGGAGGATGCACCGTGCACTGAAAGGTGTCGATTGTTTTCTTTTTTTTGTGCTAGCTGGCTCTGTGGTCTCTGCACAGGGTTGTACCTGCCTCCACAGAAAGCGCAATCAGCCGAGCGATCTGGCAAACTGTCAAAAGCCTCCGTCACAAACAAGAGGTTACCGACGAGCGGATGGGAGCAGGGCTGCAGGAGTCTAAATCATCAGTTTGATGCTCTTACTGCAGCTCTTCAGTTTTTGGATCTGAAGACGTGTCGTGTTCTTTGCACAGGTGTCACTAAGGGACAAAGATACTTTTTAAAAGCGGACAATGAGCTGTGAGACTTGTGACAACTTGGAGAATTTTGAACATCTTGGTTTAGGAGTTCTTGTTTAAGCAATTAAAATGTAAGAACTGGGAGCTGGGCCTTTGTGCTCAGCAGATTTTTTATTTTCTTTTTAAACTCAAAGCTCTTGATTGGATGTCATTTTTGCCCAATCTATTTTTATTGAATGAATCAGGAACATTAACCGTAACTAAGGCAAATTAGACCTGCAGTGCTTTAGATGTTATTCTGGGTTGACTGGTTGAGTCACTGGGACTCTGTTGCAGTAATTTTAGGCTGGCCACGCCTGGGAAGATTCACTATATTCTAGGTTTCTTTAATTTGTGGCTCACTGAAGTCCCAAAGCCTAAACATAGAGTTTTGTCACACTTTCAAGGTTTATTGATACCAATGACTTAGATTCTCACCTTTCTTGAATTTATTTAAATCATTTCCTGATGTGAATTCTTTGAATTTTTCAGTCTCCTTCATGTTGTCAGACAGGTTTTGTTTTTGTTCTTGAGTAGTGAAATTTAATTCAACTTTTCAAAATATGTTCCAATCATGTAAGATGTAGGGCCTGGACTTCAATGTATTAGTATTGATTAATTGGATTTTAATGCATTTTTTGAACCCTTGGATTTGCGTTTCCAGTTTATCTGATGCACAACCAACATTCACAGTGATTTCTACTTCCTTCAAAAAATTATCCGATGGAACAGCAGAAAAGGCTATTGTTGTGCAAAAAGCAGTTCGCCAAACGGTGAAACTGTTCAAACCTAAACTAGCATCTCAATGCTACACATGTTGCAGCAGCACAGACGTCCCCACAGCTAACGTCAGCCTCCACGGTTCATATTTTTAGAGAAGTTCCATGAATGATCAGAGGTTCCAGAAACACTTGGTTTTTTGCACTTTGCACCAATCTGAAGGTTGAATAACCTAAATCACAGATTAAAAGCAATAAAATGTCTCTGTTGTTGAGGTTAATTGTCTATTTATTCAATCATTTAGCTACCAAATGGATTTTAAATAAGAAATATTGCTTATTTTGTTGATGGTTTTCAATTAAAATGTGATCAGTTACAATTATTTAAATACAAACTCTGCACTTAACTCTTTTATACATTTTATTTGAGTTCCACCACAATTACAATGCTGCAAAAACTGTAACGTGCCCAAATAAAACGTGTTAGCAGAGAGAGAAAGGGTTTTCCATTGTCTTACATTGCCTGAAACTATCTCAAACATTTGAGTCTGTCGTGATCACGGTGTCGACTAATATTCATGTGTTCCCAGCAACTTATCTCGCATCAAAATTTGCACACAGAGTCCATTGAAAGTTGCCTATTTTTACTCACCTGCAGCTGGAAACCAGAATGAATCTGCTGGAAAAGGTTTTGTTCACACTCTCTGCAGACAAAGGCACCCAGTTTGCGCTTATTTTTGGATTTCTGCTCCTTTTGTTTGGTGCATAGATGCCAGCAGAGTCACAGGCCAGCCCTGGTATGTGACTCGGATTGAGGGTGTCAAATCAATCAGGCTGAGAGTCAGAGTGGTATCTCTTCAGCGTTTGGAGCGTGTGTGTGTGTGTGTAGGAGAATTAAGACTTTTTAAGAGATAGCTCTGCTCTAAATGAGCAACAGCTGGCAGAGACGGTACAGACGATCAGAGATTTTACTCCTCCGCTGAGAGATAAGGTTACAAATGCTAACGAGGTTAAAGAGCAGGGCCCTTACAGGAACGAGTACACGAGTTATTACTGGCTGATCACCAACCTGTTTTTTTTTTTTCTTTCTTCCAGATATTTCCAGATGTGCATCTACAGAGAAAAATGATAAAAGAGAGAGAAAGCATTGCAAAAGCAGAGCCTGTTACACATCTGTGAAAACTGTAAATACCTTGTCAGAGAAATGTTAACATTTCATTGTCATGTAAAACGAATCAGCTCAAAGTCTGCAAGTGATACACCCGGAGAAGATTGAAAATTTCCAGACGCTCCAAAATTTCCAGCCTCCACCCGCCCACTGGGACCAGCCACATCAGGTAATTTGATTAGCAGGAAGTATTAAGTGCGTGTCCGGGTCTGCGGGATGCGAAGAGACAGACGTACGAGTCAAGAACTTGCCCTCAGAGTTCAGCAATGCGTGTGATTTATTTATTTATTTTTGCTCTGAGTTTTACCTTCCGGAGGTTCAATCCTGAACAGTCAGTGAATACATTGGAGCAAAAGGAACACAAAGTAATAAGAAAGTTAATGTTGCATGCAAAATTGCTTAATGCCCGTTAAATTCAGAATGCCTTCAACTTTTCCGTTGTGTCAAATCCTAACCACGGACTTCAAAGTATTTATGTGCCACATAATTACAAACTGAACAAGGATGATTCTTTTTTTTGTGTGTTTATTACCAATAAAGATGTAAAAATCTTGTTTGTGTTCCTCTTCATCTTGCCTGAGTCAATATTTAGTAGGTCTATGTTTCACCGCAGTTGTGTTTGCAACTCCCTTGAGTTCTGGCACATCTGGAGACTGAAATCTGATGACTTGTTTTTGCTAAATAACCTGATACTCGGTCACAATGGATGGAGTCTGGACTTTGACTGGTCCATTCTGACATATGAACATGCTTTGATCGGCTTGATCCTTTCAAGTTAAGTTCTATCTGTTCTTCTGAGATTGAATTTAGCTCCACCCATCTAACGAGCAGCTTTGAACAGCTTCTGTCTCCCTGTTAAAAAAAAACATCCCCACAGCATGATGCAGCCACCACGTTTCCAACCAGGAGAATGGTCAGTGAACAAAACTTTGGCTTTGGGTTCATTTAACCAGAGCCTTTCACCACATCTGCTGTCGTGTCTTGTACATGCTTAAAAAAAAACACATAACATTTTCTTCTTTAGATAAATTTCTGCATCTTCTCCAGTTATCTGGGGTCTCTTGGCAGCTTCTCTGCTTAATGCTTGATTGACCGTGTCTTTGCATTTTTGTCACAGTCTTTTGATTTGCAGATGACTGAATAAACAGCTAAATTGTTTTCTAAACGAACCGTGCCCAAAATGTCTCCGCAACTTTATAACTGATCTTGTCTGGTGTATCTTTGGGTCTTCATGTTAACCATTTTTAGGTCGTATTCAGGAGGCTTTAAGTTTCAGGTACAATAAAAAGGCTCATGTGAAGGCTTGCATGTTGGTGTCTCTTTTTGAAAGACAAAAAGTTACAATCATATGGAGGTTACAAGTTGAATTTGATGTTAGTTAAAATGTTGTGATGTCCTGAACATTCAGACACATAGACAGTTACAAAGTCGGCCTTCTATCACCTGAAGAACTTTTCTAGGATTAAAGAACTAACGCTGCAGTAAGATCTAAAGACACTCAGCCACATGTTTATCATGCATTGATTGGTTCCTGCTCTCGTTCTGACTAAAACCAGGAACATAGAGAACATCACACCAGTTCTAAAGTCCTTCCACTGGCTGCCTGTAGCTCAGAGAATAGACTTTAAAATACTGTTGTTAGTTTATAAATCACTAAATAACTTAGCACCAAACTACATTAACGACCCGCTGTCATTGTATCAACCTCCCAGACCTTTCAGGTCGTCTGGTTCTGCATCCCCAGAACCAAACATGGAGAAGCAGCATTCAGCTTCTATGCACCACAAATCTGGAACAAACTTCCAGAAAACTGCAAAACTACTGAAACACTGAGTTCCTTTAAATCAAGACTAAAAACCCACTTGTTTGAAGTTGGCTTTGATTCTTAGTAACTGGAACATTGATCAATATATTTGATCTTGATGCTTGATGATGGCATTTGGAAAAATGTAATATTTATTGCTCATCTCACAATTGGTTACTGTATTGTTTTTATGATATAAAGCACTTTGAACTGCCTTGTTGCAGAAATGCACTACACTAATAAACTCGACTAAATGCGATGCCCTCTGAAGTCACGGAAACTCATCTCGTTGCGAACGTGTGTGCGCTGCAAGTGTGTAAGTCGTAGTATTTCCTTTTTTGTAAAACCCAGTTTCACATGCTGCAAGTTCTCTCGCTGTGCCTGCTGGTTTCAGAAGAGATCATTCAAAAAACCGTTACAAACCGCACAATAAAAGATGTGATGGCAGCACTTTTTTATATACATATTGGGTCATCACATTCACCGTAGTGGTTTGAATGACTCAACACTAAAGCTGAAAAGATGGCACATGGTCTAAAACTTTGCACTGCACAACTCGTAGCTGCCTCTCTCATCCATATTGCATGCTCTCCATAAAACGGCGACAACTCGAGCAAATAATCTGTCTGAAAGAGAAGCGGCATCCAGAGTGAGTTAAGGAAACATTATGTCATAAAACAATGACCCAGAGTGAGTGATGTCCCCCCAGTGCTTGGGCATAAGTAGAAGCAGTCAGACTGGCCGTCTCTGAGGTTGCCCCACAGGGACGGGATGGTATGAATGATACATGGCTTTACCCTCTTCCCTTCCCAGCAGACGCATCCTGCAAGTAGACGTGCTAAAAAAAACAAAAAAACAACACACACTGGGCATCTGAGACGTAAAAACTCATGAGACATGCAAAGCTTTGCATTGTTTAAGAAAGGAAAATGACAAAAAAAGGAGAAGTTGCTCTACACACAGCTGTTTGTGTGTGCATATCTGCGCACACACACGGTATGTAGTTGGGTAACCACGCACACGCTTCGGTATCAGCTGTAAAGGGTGTGCACCTATAACCATGAACCACAGAAACACACACTTTAAATACCCCTGTGCCTCCTACACAGTTGGTGCATCTAACTCTGGGTTGTTAAATGACACCATCATGGGATGCTCATTGCTGTTGCTTCTGGCTCTCGTCCAAAATGTTGCACATTCCTTGGAAATTCAGGGTAAGTCTGCAGGGTTACAGCCCATCTGTGGCTGTCAGCTGTTTATGGGCTTATTTTACTGGACCTTCAGGTCTTATTTAACCTGGGATTTATATTCTGGGGCTGCTTCGGCTTTTCCAAAATGATCAGTTAAATTATAAATGCGTGCAGCCTATAAAAATCAAATGATTAACTGCGTATGGAACTATTTCTGCCATATTTTCCTGATGGCATGCCTGCATTGTCGCTCTGCCAGCGAGGGGGGTGGGGAAGTTTATTGTTATTGATCAGCTGTTTCACCTAAAAACCTCAGTAATTTCTTTACAGCCTATTAAAACTAATATACGAGGGGTGTTAAGGTGCGTTTTTCTCGGCGTAAGGGGAAAACCCTCTACGACCCAAGACCATAGGCATGTGCTTTTTTTTTTTTGCCTCTGCAAAGTCACAAAGTTTCTGAGATGAAGGTTTTAATCATGAGGAAGAGCTCTGTATGCCTAAGCTGAAAGACTTTGTTTACCACATCCCCAGCCTGCAGGATGAAGACTTGCTGTGAATTGTCACTGTTGAATTTGTGAGAAAAAGAAAGAACCCCCCGGGCTTTTAGAAATATGATGCACTAAATGAATGCAAGTTTTTTTTTCTCTCCATTTCTCTCAGTTATTACCTTGTTTGTGTCCTCAAGGTGCAGCTTTTCCATTCTTGGCTGACATTTATTTTGGCAATAACCTGAGAGGGCAAATGGACCCAGAAGGCGTTACTGAAGTGATCGAGAGTATTTATTTATTTCCCCCCCGTCTCAAAGGCTTTGGAAGCCCTCCACACTGTTTCCATTTGCTGTGATATACAGTGAGCCCAGCTGCATTTCCGTTGCAAAAGAGCTGGATGTGTTCTTTGGGTTTGCCGTGACGCTGTGCAGCACCAAGCTGTTGCCATTGTCCTCATCGTGAATATAAACCCAGAGAAGAAGCTCTTGGCTTCTGCTGACGGGTCAAATAAATGGTGTCCTTAAGCGCACCTTTGATGAAGTCGGCAGAGGAAGTGGAGAAGTGAACTGAGTTAGCTATGCAGGAAACACTCTAAGTGTCTCATAAGGGGTCTTTACTTTGAAACGTTCCCTAAATTGTGGCTGATTTGTGCAGGAAAAAACGCTGCCTGGATACAGACCCGTCATAACTTCTGAATTGTTTTCATTAACTTAATGAACTCCTCAGTTGAATACACACCGCAAAGATCAGGCGGCATTCATCAAACGCGGAGCGCAACAAAGTCAATATCTTGTCTTCAGCCTCTTTGAGTGTTGACAGACACAAGTTGGATTTCTACAGACTCAGCCAGCTGGAGAAAGAACTGCCAGCCAACGTAGAGCAGATATTTATAGTACTTTGATCATCTTCACACGCTGGATGCATTTCTGTTGGGGTATTGACATGACACTCATCACTGGTCTGCAGGAGAAGAAAGAAACATGTTGGTTTTTTTCCAGTAACAGTCAGGTTTTGGTGTTTGTAAGCAGAAAAACTTTAAATTTTGTATTTAATTTTCCAGTCACACGGACAGAGGACTTTTAAAGTCCACACCAAACCTTTGGTATAGCATGAAGACCTTTTTAGACCTATTGATGGAGGATTTATGGTCATGATATATCCACGTATCATTTGCCACAATCCAATTTTGATGAGCTGGTTGGTGCCTAACTCCATTTCTTCTCCACCAGGGCAGAGGCTGCACACCTGTTAGTGCAGCACAAGGTGACAGTCTAGCTGATGTGCATCCTTGCAACTGGTTGTGCCAACTTTCGACCTTATGAGCTCTGTGTTGCCTACAAAACAGTTTGACGTGAACTCTGTTCAGTGTACTGGGTGACACAGAATAGGTACATGTGGCTGTAAAAATGTACCTTTGGCGGTAGGTGTGCACTGGGTCCGCGCAAAGAATCTCAGGATAGTGAAACACGTCCGAGTACGTGGGGGCCCTTTAGACCACATGGCATGACTATTCCACTGCAGGATCACAGAATCTACAATCTAGCTTGAAGTGTAGCTTGTTGCAGTTTACAATTTTGCCACCAGATGTCACTTTTTTTTGCCAAACTTTAAAAATGTCTGAATATTTTCATTGGGAATTTGAATTTCCATAGTATTCTGCAGTTGCCAACATTAAGCTAAGATGATGTATGACGAAAATATTTCTTTGTTCATACCAAAATCGCTACCTGCTGCCCTTGTATTGTCGTTTCTATTGACATGCAATTTGGAGCGTTTTAATCACGATAAAACAACAAAAGACCTCTTTAATATGAGCAGTATGACTCATCCATCACAGTTTCATTGCTGAGAATCAAACAAACATCTGAAAGGTCTTACATGGGGCAAAGTGAACAACAGTTCTGCTTTTCTAGGTGTGTTCACGTGAACTTCCTACCTCTCCTTATGACTGATCATGTTGTTGCGTTGTGTCTCAGGTTCAGGTGAAGAACAAGCTACTGTCATTGCTCACAATGTCACTGGAGTCCTGGGGGAGGACGTCTACCTGAGATGTGAATATCTGGGTACAGGTCAGATCCAGAAGGCCGAGTGGAAGCGCAAGCTCAACTCTCTGAGTAAATTCAAGCGACTGGCCGGATTTTCTCGACCAAATGAGAAGCCGTTTACCCGAGATGACTTCTCGGAACCGGCCTCTATCACCAACCTCACAGTCAGGATGAGGGTCTCCAGTGTGGAAGCAGAAGGAGAGTACATTTGTGATTTTGAGGAAGAGGAAGAGAATTCATTTTCCAGCATCCTTGTAACTGTGCTTGGTAAGTGGAAGAAAATCCCTAATGAGACAAACTTTAAGAAGCATCTTCTAAAGCTGCAGTATGTAACTTTTATAAAATATGTTTTTGCATGTTTGTTAAAATTATTATTATTATGTCCTGACAGTAGAATATAAAACGGATAATCTGTGGGAAAAAAATCAAGCTTCTCTGCCTTCTCCCTATGATTCTGTTGTCACATGAACAAACACACTGCTCTGTCAGAAACAGCCAATCAGAGCCAGGAGGAGGGTCTTAGCGTTGTCAACTTTGTTCTGCTGTGTCGCTAGTCCGCGTGTGCACGTCTGCGTGTACTTTCACGCGCGCACAAATTTCCCCATTTGCTTGACTGGCGGAGAGACAGTGATTGTCGCCACAAGCTCCACAGGAACCCAGCCCATAGGTTTTTTTCTCTGCCTTTAGAACATTTAGCAGCATGTACACAAGCACGATTGACAGCGCTAAGACTTCCCTTCTGGCTTTGATTGGTTGCTTTTGACCAGGAGTGGTGCATTTTTTTGTTTCTTTATACATTTTTTTACAGTCCTTGGGAGCTGATAAGATGTTTCTCTGCTATTAGCACATTTAGCAGCACGTACATTAGCTTGACCGACAGCGCTAAGACCTTCCTCCGAGCTGATTGGATGTTTTTGAGCAGGACTGTGCATTTATTCATTTTTATGCTTTGTTTCTTAATAATTTTTCGACTCTATGAACTTTTATTTGAAAAGGTAATTTGAAAGTAAGTGACACGAGGCATGGGAAGGTCTGTAGCCTCTGTATAGCGGCGCGCGCTCGGTAAGGCTGGCAGCAGGTGGAGAAACTTCATTTTGTTCTCTTTCAGATTATCTGTTTCATACCATACTGTTATGACAGGACATCCGTTTTAACTAATATGTAAATATATATATATGTAAAAGTACTGTAGCTTTAAAGCTAAACCTGCTCTAACTATCCGCAGCTAAACCCGAGGTACGGATAGCGGTGAGCTCTGAGACCATGAACGACACTCACTACCAGTCGGTGTCGTGCTCTGCTGTTGGCGGCAGGCCAACGCCCCGCATCAGCTGGCTGGTTGGCGGCCGTCCTCCCTCAGCCTTCCCCTTCACCGTGAACGAGCGCGAAGCGGCTCACTCGAACGGCACCTCGACGCTGAGCAGCACCCTCCGCTTCCCCACCCGCCTCCAGGACGAGCAGAGTGTGACCTGTGTGGTCGAACACCAGACCCTCCCAGACCCCGAACGCAGCACGGCGAGGGTGGAGACGTACGGTGAGCCGCGCGCCTCGTCAGCGACGCTTGCGTCTCCGCAGCTCGGCCGCCGCCGCGAGGCGTTGCTGCGTCACAAGTTTGCAATCAGGCATCATGACTCAGCAGCTTGCAACACTTTAACTTTCTCCTGCTGTTCTCGTTCACTCTGCTCCGCATACACGCTGACAGACCATAAATCACGCAGCGCACTGCGGCGCGTTCATGTGGGATTGCAGTATTTCACCGAATCTGAGCAAAGGGAACAGGATGAAAAGCAGAAAGAAAAGTTTTAAAAACAATGACATAGTGCAGTGCAGAGCTTTGGTGACCGATTTAAAGCAGAACGTGGAGGGGTGCCTGCAAATCAGAAGCGTTCAAGAACACCTGTTGAGCTATGTGGAAATATGTTTTGCTTCTTTATTACAATAGCTGGAATCAATTTGATCTATTAGATCCAGTAAATATGTTTGCGGTTTTGGTCTGTGGGGGTCTGAGGTAATGGGTAAAGAATGGGTCAGGATTTTACTCCACAATCCTCTCAAGGTTGCTGCTATCGCAGTTGCCGGTGGACCTTTTTCTAGCTCACGTTTTCCTTCCACTCAACTTTCTATGAACATGCCAGTGAACAACCAGCTTCTTTAGTAATCATCTTTCCTGGTATAGTCTCCTTATAGAGGGTTTTAGAACAAATCTAGAAACATCAACATTAAAGATGTTTGATTTTTTTTTTTAATAAAAATAATTTTTAATGATGTGAGAAAAATAGTTCTAAAAAGTAGCAGTGGTACTTTTAGTGTTATCTGTTGAGGGAAAAGAAACCTATTTGTTATTAGCTCTATGTTTAAAAACATGAAGTCATAAATGAAATGGTGAAGGTGCAAAAAATTAAAGCTGCTTCAGGGCGTCTTGGCCCCGTTTACGCCCATCATTATGTTCATGTTTATTCTGTGTGCCTGCTTGAAAGGTGCAATATGTGGCATTAGGCGACCGGTGATTTTCACCAAAGCAGCCCTCGCCGAAATAGGAAGTGAGACCTTCTTGCAGCCATTACAAAAAGATCAGAGGAAGAAAACGTGGAAGTTGCGCCTGATTAGAGGCATGCTCTGTTGTGCACAGCTGTAATGCTAACCCTCAAAAATGTCAAATATTTGAGTCCTCAAAGCTGGTGGTAATCTCACAAACAGTTGCACTTCACACACACAAAAGGAAGTTATGTTCATCTGTACCACTGTAATTTTACATCCCATTGAAACGATAAACAGCTGCCCTGCCCATTTTTTTCTATTGCAGCTGAAAACTGCGGCTTCACCAACTGCGACTTGCTGTTCAATATGAAAGCACAATGCTGTGTAAAACTATTCACTTCCCTTAAAAGGTTTTATAACTTCTCAAATTGCAACTCAAAATATCTGTGTGCATCTGAATTTGATGTGCAACAGCATGAAGTAGGGCATAATTGTGAAGTGGAAGAAGGTTTTTCCTCATATAAAATCTTAAAACTGTGGCAAACATTTGCATTCAGAGTCAACATTTCGTAGAATCCTTTCTCTGCAGGTACATCTTCAAGTCTTTAGGGTTATTTCTCAAAATGATGTTTATCTGTTTACTGGATTGTTTGTCTTTTTCCAAATTGACAAGTATCTTTTCCAAATAGCAGTAAGACCCCAGACTGGGATTTCAACCCAGGACCTACTTGCTGCAAGGCAACAGTTCTACCAACTATTCCACCATGCAAAAAAACAAACAAACAGTTAATAAGTATAGATCCAATAACAAAAGCAGTTTTAGCAGTTTTTTCTTGGTCTCTTTTCATGCAGTACTTAAAGTAGATTTTCTCAATGGAACATCACTAAAAGTACCAGTAATATTTTTTAGAACTATATTTTTCATCATTAAGTTAGAAATTAAGTGTTTTTACCCACAATATTGTAAAAGAAATCCCATGGTAAAATGTCTTTTCTTTACTCTAAAACCACAAAATACAAATAAAATGGTGGCTCTTTATAAATAACAAAAAGCTCCTATTATAGTTATCTGTCAAAACAACAATTTGTCTTTTTTCTTTTCTTTTTTTCTTATTTTAATACTCGTATAACATTCACGCCCCTCAACAAGTTTTACTTAAGCAAAAATGGCTCTTTGGATTGTAAAGGTTGCAGACCTCTAATCTAAACCGTTTCATTGTAGTTCTGGCTGTATGTTTAGTGTCGTTGTCATTAATCTCCCTTGCAAGCATTCAGCTGTGCAAACGCCTGGTGGGACCAAGCTCCGCCTTCAATGACGAAGCTCCTCCTTGGAGTTTCCTAGCATCCGTCTCACAAGCAGCACTCTCCTGCAATTCCCCCACTCAGCTCCTTTAGACTAGCCAACAACAATTAGCAAACACCTGGTGGAGCTGCACATTAACTCATTATAGCTCATTATAGGAGCTACTTCTCAGTGCAATGCTGGTAAAAATGTTTTTAAAGGTATAATAGAGAATGACTTTCTAAAGAAGGAGTGACAGAGAAGGACTTCCTTAAAGAGACAGAGACCCAATTTAACAGAGGCAATAATTTACTAAGTAAAAGTTCTTTTAACTCATGTTTAAAGAATATATATACATATAGATATTTTTTTCTAACAACTGAGGGTACTATGTGCCTGAAAATCAAGTACTACTGCCCCTCTAGCAGGAGTTCTTTCAAGATTTCTCCGTGTTTAGCCCCACCCATGTTCCCATGTGATGGTGTGTTCAGGCTGATATACAGTGTTTGTTTTCCTCGGCACATTGGGTTTTGCATAGAGGCTTTTCAGTCCACGCTTTAAGCCATGCAAAACGTCCAAACTGCACCAACGACTGTTTCTGTGGCGCGCCGTACGGTAAGCGCTGGCCCGGCCATGCAGCTCATTTGTCTACCATAAATTTACACTTGTGCTGAGGTCATTTTCTGACTGCTGTGGTTAAATCACACGTAGCTTGGTGGAGGTGTTAACGGATGGAACGTTTTTTCGATCTGAAGTGAGTTAACTCCCAAACACCTGAGCTATTGTGAAGTGTTTTCTCACCTTTGCTGCTCATTAGGGATGTCGGCGTGTTGCGTGAAGAGACTTTTAATACATTTGATGACAGACTGCAGCCCTGTTGATTTCCTGGTATTAAAGCCTGCGGTTCTGCTTGGCTTTGGTTGGACAGCAGCTGCTTCAGACATCTGCGCTCAGCTGCAGCTTTAAGACAGCAGATGGGACAGGTGATAAGCCCATAAGTCTGTGCTCTGAAACACAAGCAGGACCCCCTCGGCACCACTCCATTTTCAGCCCATGTTTGCTTAACTCACTGCTCATCCGGGCCGCTAACTTCCTATTCAACAAAAAAACACCACAGAGCCTTTCTGACTTTCTAATTTGCCGGAGAAAACATTAACAGTTGGAGAAAGAATAACTCATTCTTCCCTTTTTTTCCCCTCCTTTGTCTTCCTGCTTCTCAGCGAGGCCAAACGTGACGATTAAAGCAGAGATGGTACAAGAAGGAGGAAACGATTTCTGGGTGGTCTCTTGCGTTTCTTCCGGAGGGAGACCCGATGCTGACATTTCCCTGGCTTTGGACGGGAGCGAAGAGGTGCGAAGAGAGAGCGGCGAGAATTCAGAGGGGAGAAGTCTCTCCGTCCGGCTCCCTGTGGCGGAGCACGAAGGCCGCAGCGTCACCTGTGTGTTTAAACACCCAAAGTTCTCGCACCCTGAGGCGAGAGGCGTCACCCTGCCCACTTTGTGTAAGTATTGAGTCTCAGAACCAGGAAAGCTTTGTTTCTAATGTGGTGAAGCAGCAATCAGAAACGCTTTTGTTTTATCTGCAGACTTGTCTGGAGTTCAGCTTCGCTCAGATTTGAGAAGCAGCAGCGGTGAAGGCTTGAAATATTTAGAGCTTCACGAGGGAGACGGCGACGTTGTTATCAGCCTGGAGGTCACAGAGAATGTGCCACGCTACAGCGTTATCTGTAAAAAGTAAGAGGTATTCGGTGATACGGAGGTGCTTCATAAATTTCATGGTACAACGTAAGCTTCAGGTTAAACTGTGGCAATATAATGATCTAACAGCTTGTTAATTAGACGCAAGCAAACATAGGTCAGTGTTTGAGAGTTTTTAGCATTTGCCTTTATTTACAAACCCTGAATTTCTATTGATGCATCATAGAGTACCTTTTAAAAAAATCTAAATTTGTTTGATTTTGTTACAATATTAAACTCTGGAAAGGTGGGGGTTTTTCCTGCTGTAATTTATTATATCTGTAACAGCTTTTAATTTCAATGTGGTGATTAAATATTGGATTTCGGATAAAAGTCGCATAACTGACTAATATTTTCCATATACACACGTCTGAACTGAAACAACCTAGACATCCTGGAGAGGATGTGGTGAAACATTTGGTGGCATCAAACCACAAGTGACAGACAGTAGGAACCAGATTCTGGTGTTTTTTTTAAGCTGATTTCATTGTTTACTCAATTTCTCACGACATCCTAAAATATAACCAAGGAGAAAAAAACAGAAGAATTTACAACTATAGTGCATAATTTAAAGATACACAATCGACTGAACGCAAAATTAACAAATACAGCAAAGAAAATGCAAACAAAATTAGGTTGAGAACACTGAACAGTATGTTCAGCTCAATTTATTTATATAGTTCCATTCATGTCAGTCCATTTTACAAGGCAAACGGGTTTAATTTAGAACCAGTTATTTATCCAATAAATAATTGGGGGATTGGGGGTTGGTGCCCATCTCCAGTAGAGATTGGGTGAAAGGCGAAACTTAATGGACAGATTATCAGTCCACCACAGGGCAACACAGAAACACACAGGACAAAAATCATGCACACATTCATACCAAAAGGCCATTTGGAGAGGCCGATTAACCCAACAATTGTTTATTGGGACTGTGGGAAATGGGAGTACCCAGAGAGAACCCACGCATGCACAGTGAGAACATGCAAACTCCCCGCAGAAAGACCCCAGCCTGGATTCGAACCCAGGACCTTCTTGCTACAAGGCAAAAGTACAACAACTGCATATCCCTTCAAATCAATTCAATTAATTCCAATGCAATCTATTACAACAGGATTTCTTTGGAATGTAGTGAAAAAGTATCTTGTGTGATGCTCTCATGCCAATGTGGACCAAAATTTATTAGAAATGTTTCGGAAACCGCAGTTCGCATGCTTACCCATATTGGACAATGGACAGAAAAAGCATTTCCTGGTCCAATAAATCTTAATGTCAGCCACAACAGTCAGATAGTACGGTCACAATCTGGCATAAACAAGAAAACAAGCACCCACCCTGATTTGGATTTTAACCGTCGTACCTTGGGCCACTTACAACCAACTGAACATTGTTTGTATTTGTATTGCCGCTGAACATAGCCGTCCTTTTGTGGCCAACTTCGGGTGGCTACTTTTGCAGGACAATGTAACCATGCCATTAATGGGCTTGCTGTACACCAACAGCCTCTGAAGTCACCAGATCAGGCCAAGAACAATTGAGGGAGCTCTGAAGACACACTGTGGACCAACCCGGAACAGGCAAGGTGTTCCTAATAGCAGGTAGTGAATATGGACGAGAACTCAAAGGCTTTGGCTCAGGAGAATGAAAGCTAAACACATGACCTCTAGTACTCTCAATGGTATACTGAAAAACAGAGAGTAGCAACAACAGCTCTGCCAATGAACCTGATGTGATCAAACCAAGATGTCCTGACCCAGGGGTACTTTCTAGGTCATTGACACCTTGGTTTCATTGCTTTTGTCTTTGTGTATCTGTCCTGTAGAGATGATGGGCCCTTGCCTGAAGACGTGGAGCTGGTTGGTAGAAACCTCACAATTCAAGGTCCAGTGAAGCATCAGCATGCTGGTCTGTATGAATGCAACTGCTCCTACCTCCACCTTAAAGCAACGCTGCAGTTTAACCTCACAGTTAAAGCTCAACCTCCACCGCTGGGTGGGTAACAAAAAAAAAAAGAAGATTCATTTGACTTCAAATGGTTTTCTTCATTATACCGTCAAGAAATTTTGATGTGGAACCTTTCTCGCCACATTCTTTCTTTCAGTTTCTCCCACAATCAGGGTCGATTCACGTAGTGGAGGTGGATTCAGGATGATTGAGTGCGCAGCGGCCGATGGCGTTCCTGCAGCCAACGTTTCTTGGATTCTACCAGAGGCTGATTCTAAAGACTTTTGGACCAATTCCACTTTTTATAATGGGACCCACTCTGTTTTGCTCCTCCCTGCATGCTTGCCTCAGGAGCTCACAGCGTTGTGTGTGATAAATCACCCTGCATTTAAGGAAGCACAGAACAGAAGTGTAGCACTCCCACTTTGTGGTATGTTGTACAAATCAGTCAATATATATAACTTAGCACACATTTGGCTACGTAGACACACCATGGATTCTATTAATTACTCAGAGGAAACACCTCATTTCCTGTTTTTAACTTCTTTTTTTTTTTTCCCACGCAGCTCGACCAAACATCACCGTCAGCATCAGCTCTGAGTGGGAAAGCGGTCAGAAATACTTTAAGCTGAACTGCTCTGTTGTCAGTGTTGCCTCTGCTGCAGCTGTAGCCTGGCACACCGGAAACAAAAACGACAACATCAGTCATTCAACAGAAACTGAATTTCAGGCCGAGGGTTTGGTATCGACCTGGAGCTCTGTGTTTTTCCTGACCTCTCTTTATGCCGGTCAGAATTTTACTTGCACCGTGAAACATGCAAGTTTGGAGAGTCCAGAAGAAAGAACAATATGCATTCCGCTGCAAAGTATGTCAACCTTTTCCTCAGATTATGTTTTTTTCCCTTGACAAATAAAGCCCCAGAACTACTGCTCACCTCCTTCCTGCCACCGCTCTTTTCTTTTTCAGAACCCCCTCGGCTCAGTGCGTCTGTGGTGAGACAGCAAGACTCCCTTCACTGGCTGGCAGTGTGCGACTGCAAAGGGGATTGCATTGGCTCAAACCTTGCATGGGCCCTTCCTAAAAAAGCCACAGGTGAAACAGTCCGGCACACCAAACACAAAGGACACATAAAGCTGACTTATCAGTTTCCTCTGGTCCTTCATGAGGGCCACAAGCTGACCTGTGTGTACCAATCCGACAACGGGATCACACAAAATACGACTGTTCGCATCCCAAAGTACTGTAAGTGTGACTGAGGGTCATAAGAACACCAATGCTCAGGTTTTTCTTAAGATGCTTGATGTTCAGCTCATGTTTCTCCAGATATCTCCTCTGTGAAAGTCCTGAACAACACGAGCACCTTGCAGAGCCGCTACGCCAATCAGCCTGTTGTGTACAGAGTGTCCGTCCATGAGAATCGACCCAACCAGAAAGTGCTGCTTGGAGTTGAAGGAAACGTGCCGGATTACAGCCTTGATTGTCGAAGGTGGTTTATCCCTTTGCTGTGGAGGATCTTAAATGTACTCAGAAGTACCACCTCAGTAAATACTCCTACCTAAATCAGAATAGAAACTTTACTGTCATTGCAACAATTAACCATTGTACAAAAAAACGTGGGTGCAATTCTCAAGATAAAAACAATGATTTGAAAAAGACTTATATTGTAGCTATCAATTGATCATTGACAAAGACATAGACACGGTCAAATTGACCTCTTGGTAGCCTTCACCATGGTGATGACCGATGGGTAATCATACCTTTGTGTGTTCAACTTTTTCCTCAATGTTGTTGTAAGACATATGAAAATACCTCTCTACCTTCACCTAATTATGCATTTACCACTGGAGCATGCATACAATCTGGTGCCCAGATAAGCTATGTTGCTATGGAGTATTTTGCTAACTAGCTACATAGCATTTCAACATAATACAATGGTACACAGCTGTTTACTCTCTCTTGTTGTAGGTTTGGTGTCAAAGTAAAAAAACAAAAAAAAACAAAGAACAGATAAAAAAAAGCAGAGTTTCTCAGGTGTTTTTTGTTCCCCCTAAGTGACAAAGATAGCTGCTTCTCTGCTAGCTCTTTTGTTAGCCATTGGAAATGATTCAATAAGAGGCGCTTAGCAAATGTTTGAACCTAAATTTTAGCCTTGTTTGTGTTTTAGGAATGATGGGTCAATTGTTCAACTGGACGGGGCTGCAGTGATCCTTCAGTCTGGCCCTTCGGGGCAGAATAAAGGCCTGTACACCTGCTTTGCCTCTTTTTATCATCACACAGCGTCTGTCAGCTTTCAAGTGGAAGTCCTGAGAGAGAGCGAACAGTTCGGTAAGTGTTGGTGCTCCCTAACACATTTAGTCAAGAACCCCTGATGCTATCTGGCTGCTGGCGTGTGTTAAGTGTTGTGAGGCCTTGTTCAGATGTCTGATAGCCGTGGTTCTGTGTTGCAGTGCTGGTAATCCTGATCAGCATCTCTTCAGCCTCTGCGATCCTTATCGTCTTCACCGTCATCCTCTGCGTATGCTGGTGAGTCCCACAGGCATCAGCTCGGCAGGTGACGCTCAAATGAGGGCAGTGCTGCCAACGCAGTACGTTCAGTACAATGTGAGACAAACAGGATGTGTGGATCGTTAACCCAACTCACCAGCCAACCACTCCAGTGTAGTTATTCACAAACAGGAAAGCTGTGGCTGAAGCAGGCAGGTGCCTCTGCCACCGCAGTCCCCGCTTGCTCGAGACAGGTAGAAATTGTTCGGCGCTGTGCAAAAACAGATTTATTTTCTAGTTTCCTGCTCTGGGTTTTAGGAAGCTTAAAGTCATTTTACTTCTGGTCCACTACCAGAAGGTAATGTCATTCAAGCTGTTTGTACATCAGTCTTGACATGATTTTTTTTTATGCTACTGCTGGGAAAAGTTGGATCACGACTTTTAACAGCTTTGGAGGGATATCCAAAGTTGTCAAGTCATAGTCGTAAAAGCTGTTTGTGGCTTCTACCTGCAGAGGTTTCTATACTTTCTAACAATTAGAGATTTGTGAGACTTGTATTTAGAAAATAAAGCCACATAAAAGAGATTTACAACTTGTTTCAATAAGCTTGTGACTTCTGCGCCAACATTTGGATTGGAGCCGTCTCATTATCCGTGGGATGATGCCGGCAGGCTAATTTTGGAAGGTCAGTCACCCGGTGAACAAGAAGAAAACATGACTCCCCAAGAGAAAAGTTATTTTGAGTTTACCTCAGGCCTCCTGACCTTCCACACCGACTCAGGAGAACATGACAGTGCAGGTCCTTCTCCAGGCTATGATTAAAGACGAAGGAAGCTGCTTCTCAGAGATCAGTGACTAAGAGTTGGGTCAATTTTCACTCTGCTAAAATTCATGTTGCATGCACTGCCATCAAGTTAGCAGTCTGAAGTAATTCTGATTCTGAGCTCACAATTATACCACACCGCCATCTACTGACGGTGTGGTATAACACCGCCACTAGATGAAAAACTTTATCTAAATAATCTTTTTCTGGTTTTGCAGTAAAAGAAAGAAGAAACCATACAAGGTACTTTTAAACATTCTATAATTTGCTTTTAACGTTTTCTAAAACTTCTAGCTTTTAAGTTCTGTTTTTGTTTTTAACCTTCGTAACGAAGGAGCGGGAGTCCATCTCAGCCTTGACCAGTCTCATGCACGAGCCTGGTTCACCCGAGGTCAGGAAGCCACTGGCAGGGATGGACAGCGGTAAGGAGTATGCTCAGCTGACCAGCTTCGCCATAGTCTTTGACGCCAAGAGTACAGTGTGAGGAGAAGTCGGAGGATTTTTACATCTCATTTAGCTTAAACCATGCATTTAACGTCCAACTGCAGCACTGTGTGTTTTTTGTGGAAATGTAGCATTTGATATGAAACTGAATATGCACTGAGATTTGTAGCATTAATGGTTTAAAAAGCAATGAGTTAGCACTTTGTTTAAGCCTTACTTGAACTTTGCATTCAATTTTACGTATTTTGTATATTTTTTTTATATGACAATAAAAAATAAAAAAAATTCATTACAATTTGTTCCTGTAGTTTTTTATTTTTAATCTACATTCATGCACACTTGTTCACATTATTTGTTGGGGGATTTTTAGGTTGCTAAATTAGAAGAATCACAGAAGTACTGGTGAGATGATGACATCCTGAAGTGTCGGTAAGAGTGGGAGCTTCTTAAAAAAGAGAGGTCCAACTTCTTTTAAGTTTGTTTGATACATAAAAAACTAAACCTAGCATGGTTACTTGGTTGTGCTATAAAATAGCACTAAGTGCCTGGAAAATACATAATATTGCCAATTAAAGTCTTTATACGAGGAAGGAGCATCATTTCCCTGCAGGTGAATCCGTCCAAATAACATAAATCTTTAGTTTTCTTAAATGACTTGAAAGAAAAAATTAAGACAATTTAAAAGAATGCATGAGAAACAAATTCTTTCAAAAGTTATTTGTAATAAACTTTTCAAACAAACAAAAAAAAAGAACAGAATTTACATGAATTGTCTTACAAAACTTAAAACTGAACTCATCTGAGCGATCATTTCAGCAAATATCTAATAAGGATAGAATGAAATGGCTTCAAAATACCTAATTTAAACAGGTTGAACCAGGAAAGAATAATGGCAGATATTTATTTTGTGTTTACAAATCTTTTTATAACCTGAAATGTTTTTGCAATCTTGGTTGAATACAAGCTGTAGCATTTTAGGTAAACATTAAGGAGGTTTGAGTTTTCTTCAGATTATGCCAGCCTGCGTTTTTGGGTTTCTTCAGGTCGTTACAAAGACCTGATCAAATTAAATAAAAGCAAATTCTACCAATACATTAGTAAAAGAAAACTAAATATGAAGAGTTTTGGGTTATTTCCTGTTTCTGTATCAAAACTGAAACAAACTGTCCGCCCACTGCCGAGTACAGGAAACCAAGTCAAATGACCTGCTGATTTACATAAACATTTTACACATCAACTTCTCCACTGTGGTCATCTTTTCTTGTATAGACAAGGCTTTAACTGCAGTCCGAATTTCTTCACGTTTTGGGGAACATTTCCTGTCTTCACAAACTCGAAGGAGAAGAAATGACTGTTTTCTGTATCCTAAAAGAAAAGAAGACAAGACAATTGTTTCCACAGCTTCACCTAAACTCGAGATGCTGACATGCTCAAAATCTTGATCTGAATAACTTGCAGGTTATCTAAGCACACTGTTTAACCATCTGTTTGTTGCTAATGATAAACCAGTTCACAGAATGTTCTTGTCAGCTCGTGGTTTCCTGCCCACTGCGCCACAAACTAGAAATTATTTTTTTAAAATGCTGCAAACAGCCACCAGCTCACGCTGTGTGCCCAGAGTAAATGATAAAGTCTTGGTACATAAGTCTGAGCTCATTGATTTTTTTTTTCTAAATCACAGGAAAATATCACATTTGAGATGTTCGAGTCCTCACCTTGGATGTCATCTTAAAACCCAGGCCTGCTAGTGCAGAGATGAAGTTCTGCACGTCGTCAAATCGGCTCGCTACTTCTGCAACTTTCAGGACGCCCCTGTGATGATTAGACATAAAAAAAAAAGTAAACAACCCAAAATAGATTCATGCGAAAATGTTAACCTTATTAATAGTTTGCAGGTGAAAGGTACGACTGCAAACATCTTTCTTACAGTATTATTCTAATGATTAATCGTTTAAAAAAAAACAACAAATTAACCAGTTAAGGTTTTTTTTTATTATTATTATTATAAAATATTAGAAATACATTAGGGGATACAACTAATAAGAAATATCATTCAAGTCCTTTTTAAGTTAGAAATTAAATGTTTTACTGCCTAAAATGCAATAGGACAGCATTCCTTTAGTGAACGCTTGACTATTGGTAGCAAAGGAGGCATCTGCAGCACAAAAACCCTTCTAACATCAACCTGTGGAAGGCTGAGGCCTTATAGCTTGACCCAACATCAATACACTGTTGGGCTGATCTGTTGATGTTTTTTGGATGAATAACTGGATAGCAAAAGGTACTAAATGGGAGAATTTTTTTTTTCCCTTTTTACAGAATTTGAAGCTGAAACTCAGCCATTGGAGCGTGTCTGTGCAGAACACACAGCTCTGGAAAAATACTAAGACACCACTTAAAACTATCAGTTTCTCTGATTTTACTTTTTACAGGTAAATGTTTGAGTAAAATGAATCACAATGCAAAGAAAATAAGTTCATATTCATTCAGAAACAACAATACTAATGTTTTCACTCAGGAAGAGTTGAGAAATCAATATTTGGTGGAATAACCAGGAGGTTTTCAGTGGAGTTCAGTGCAGTGGACTCTTCATTTTTTCCAGAGTTCTATTTACAGACAAGTGAAGGTTTTCTTTTTTTTATCTTGAATGCAAAATGTATATATATTTTTGTATAGTTTTGGCCTCTTTACTGTTTTGACTGTGCTGTTCTTTCAGCAAACTGCCTTTTATGTTGGAGTTTGTACAGTCCAGGTAACGATCAATCGATTACTGGATTCCTTGACGACTGTTTCAATGAATTTGACTGAGTGTGAGGTAAATCCAATGAACACTGGGTGAAAATTCCAAATGTTTAGATACGCAAAGCTGGTAGAGAGACATTCTGCAATTTGCAGCTATACAATGCGGTTCTATGTAGCATCGACTCAAAAGAACAGGATAAAAATAAAAGTCACTTTTTCTTTTTTTCCCCCTGGATAATAAAAACTTAAAAACTCTTCAATTACGAACGATGCACTACAAAAGCCACGTTACGTAGTTGTAAGGCAACAAAATGCGAAGAAGACCAAGTGGTTTAAATATGACTGCAAGGCTAAAGCTGACATGTGTACAATCAACTTTCCCTCGTTTACCTCATTTTCAAGACGCGGTTTGCTTCTGCCAGGAATTCGACCAGGTTGGTCCCCATGAGGGACAGACAGAACACGGCGATGTCCACAGAGTCGTCACCGAGAGGCACCTGCACGGGCAAGCTGCATGTTTACTCACGCGGAAAACACAGAGAGCGCGCACACGGCCGAGCAGGCCACTCACTTTGGCCATGTCACAGACGGTGACGAGGTCACAGGCGGCAGCCAGGTCGAAGCTGTGCACTTTGTTCTTGACGCTGCGCGCGACCTTACAGTCACCGCATCCAAAGTCTGCCACTACCAGGGAAGGTGACCTGCAGCAAATTAAAACCAAAAGAAAATAAGTAAATAAAATTTGCTTTCCTTGAACAAGAATCATCTTTCTGAAACGGCTTTCTCCTCTGCTCGCAAGCTGTTGATGAAGGCTGTTTCCTTACAGCGGGGTGGGAAAAAAAGTATCAATTTCACAGAGCAGAGCAGTGCTACGTCTGCAGAAGTTATTTATTACAGCAAATGTTCTTCAAAGAACACTATATACATGTATATATATACAGTATATGTATATATATATATATATATACACACACATACAAGTAAATGCTCTGATCTGTATTATGATCCGATTAAATGGGGGGGAAGGAAATTAGATTTTTCCTTTTACTTAAAAATAGTGACTCTTTACGTTGGGATGGTAAGTCGCAATTTGGTTATAAAGTCATATTTTTCCTGTGCAGTTCATGGACAAACTGGTATGATAAAATCAAAGCAATAGATGGATGGATGGATTGTAAATGGATGGATGAATTGCTCTGACCTCTTGTGGATGTAAGCGATGATGGCGTCCAGCGGGTTGGCGGGCCACCTCTGGACCTGTGCCGTGTATCCTCTGTGGTACACCCAGAATGCCTCTGGGTCCTGCTGGAACATGCGCCTGGCCTCGCCGCTCGCCGTGCTGTACAGACACTCGTTGATGTAGCGGAAGCGCGCCGCCTCCAGGCGCTGCTCCATGCGGGACCTGAGGGAGTCGGAGCGGCTCTGCTCCGCCGCCGCCTCCGGGACCGTCGCCTCCATCTCCGTCCTCTCCGCTGGACCCTCGGTGCCGACCCTTTCCTGGCGGAGGAGGATCTTCTGCAGCTTCTGTCTTTTCAGACTCCGCTCCTTGCTCAGCTCAGGTTTCTGTCGGTTGGTGCTCACCACCTGAACTTCACCTGCTCTGTGTTTTAATCCCTCAGCAGAGCCTTCAGACCCACTTTTTAACTTCTCCGCCTCCGGCTGGTTTTCCCCTCTTGCCGCGCTGCATCCATCTGCCTCTCTCAACGAGTTCTTCCTTTTCACTTTCTCCTTCTTTTGTTTCCGGTTTGCCGTCTGGCTGATGTTTTCCCCGTTGCCGTTGTGTGGATCTTTCTTGACGTCTTCTGCTGGTTCCTGTTTATCGGCGGTTCGAGCTCCATCTGCATTGTCCTCAAGTTTGTTCTGGCGGAACTTGTTCTTGGATCTCTTCTTGTTCTTCATCTTGTTTCTCCACTGCTGCCTGCTCAGCCTCTCTGGGCCTTGCTGTTTGTTTACACTCTCTTGAGAAGGTTCTGGAACTTTTTCAACTTCTGCCTCCCCTGAAGGCATCCTTGGTGCTTTTGAGGCCACTACAGAAAAAACAGACAAACAAAACAATTTAATCACTTCTTCACTCAAGAATGGTATAGAATGTGGAAAAGTAAAGTAAAAGTTTGGTTAGAAAGGATTATTCATATGTTGTGTGACTGTTTTTCTCTTTAACAGCTTTACAAAGATGTACAGAGCTGCTCACGTTTTTGGCACACCCTGGTAAAGAGTCTTAACGCAAACTGCTCTTTTATTACAGCAGAAAACTCGTAAACAAACAAGCTAACAAAAATGAATCTTTTGATTTAAAAAACAACTGCACACCAGTGTCAATTGTCAGACATTTATTGACTAAAAAAAATGTCAGAACATTACTAAGAGATCGGTTCTTGTTGTTGTTGTTATTAAATTATCTAAAAATCTAAAGTTCAGCAGTTATTTGTGATTTTGGACAATTCATACGCTTTGACGTAAAGTTTAAATGAGGGACAGAATTCTTGCTCCCCAATGACAGCATTTAAAACAATCGCAGTTTTTGACCTTGAGATTATTTTAAAGATTGTTTACATTTTTTTTTACCTAAGTTAACTTTTTCTAATTTTATGTGTGACATTATGCTACTGCAATAAAAGATTAATTTTTCACTCATCCCAGCAAACGTGGACTACATCCTAAGAGTTACTAACCAGGTTTGTTTTCCCTCTTCTTCTTCAGTCGAGGTTTCTCTTCGTCTCCACCTTCCTGCGTCTCCTCTGACTGCTCTCCATGTTTCCTCCTTTTCTTCCTCCTCTTCTTTTTACTGGGTGATGAAGGGCCCTCTGCCTCACTGCCGCTGTCCGGCTCATGGTCACTGCTCCTCCAGTCCGGCGTCGAGCCCAGAGTCTGCAGGGTCCGCAGCAGGCTCTTCTTCCCAACACTGGACTAACCGAGACAGCGACAATAATTACGCGTCTTTTTTTTTTTTTAAGACGGGAGATTTATTACAAGTAGAAAATAAGAAAAACTATTAAAACTATGACGCGTTTACCTTTAGATGTAAACTGTTGTTCGCCTTTTGGGGCTTTTTAAAAACAGCTTTGCTCAGGATTTGTCCCTCTTGTTCGTCACTCCAGTCCTCATCCTCATTAAACATTTTGGTTTTTTCTCGATTCCTGTCAGGAAAATA
>CAEFZX010010592.1:0-17098 GCA_903066825.1 Alfaro cultratus
TGTCAATATATAGTGTCAATATACTATTATACTGACACTATAATATCATAGTGTCAATATTATAATATTGACACTATAAAGACAAAAAAAACAACAGTGAAGTCAAAGTTTAGACTCATGTTCGTATTTATAGAATGTACTGAAGTTTCTTGTTGTTTTATCATTGTACAGTGGATGACAAAGAAAAGTTCAAATAAATCAATAAAATCTCAAGCTGAATGTGACATTTTGTTTATGATGAGTGCATGTGAAGTTTTCACCCGAACTTTATGTCTTTCATTTCATGCATTCATCTCATTTATTACAAAGAGCTGCTGTTTTACTAGACCTCAAAATGTCACGAAACGCAAAGACGGTCATAATGAAAATAGTGTGATATTCAGCTGACTCCTTGAAAAGTTCGCTTTGTGAAGAGCTGCATGTACAAAATGACAAATGGTGCAATAAAAGAAACAGTTTGCATTGTGTTTCTCCTGTCCCTAGCTCTCTCCTTCCCTGTGGCCAGCCACATGAGACCGCAGACAGTGCTGGTATCAGCATGGACTCGGGACACATGTACACAGATCAGAGGAAAGACAAACAAATCCCTGTGTGTATGTTGTGTGTGTGAGCTCATGATTGTGTCACCTGTGGATCTGTAGCTCAAAGCTGATTTTCGGTCCGGAGTCTTCCAGCCTTTGGACTGAAAACCTCAAGCCAACGGACAGCTGTTCAGGAACATCAAGAAACAGAGAAAATGTATTAAAATCACGTGACGACAGAATGAGGAGGGACCCTATAGGAAGACGGTGAGGAATTAGATGCATGTGTACATCAAAGGCAGCGCTGAACAGACAGTAAAATCCTTGTAACCAGATCCCCCCCCTGTTACTCCATAGTCACAAAATCTGGATTGTGTATGCGTGTGTTGATAACAGCAAGTTTCCTAAATCTGACAAAAGCCAGACTACAGACACATACTTAAAAACCACAGTCAAGTTCCTCGTCTCTCCTCTGTTTAAATCTCCCTGTCCTCCAGGCTAACGCAAAACACGTGGAGGCTTTGGTACGCCATCGACTGCTGTGGCGCGTGTGTATTTACATGCACATGTGATCTTCGCTGAAAAACAGGACGAGCCTCCGATGCAGAGTGGGGGAAATGACAGCATGCAGACTTGTATTAAAAACTTCAAGAGCCATGTCTCCAGGGGAAGAGGGGCTACAAAGTCAAGCTATCTTTACGGGACACGTTAGGGAGATTTGGAAGGGAAAAACCAGGCGGGGGAAGATCTAAAGAGGCAGGAATCAAATGTGGAACGAGCCTCCATCAGCTAAAAGAAGAGGATGGGTGACAGGGAAACTCAAGGACAACACAGTCAACTCTGCTACTGGTCTGTCGTTTGAAAACCTGAAAGTTCAGGGAGTTGCCAAAAGTTTTTTTTGTTTGTTAGTTGAAAGAATTGATTATGTGTCTTCTTTGTGAAGATGTATGTAAAAGAAGCTGACGCCCATTTTAACTTCCCCAAAGAGCTTGCAGTTGTCATGTCAATCTGAATCGTCTGTGTGTCCAAAACTAATTTAGGTGAAGTAAATAAACTTCTTCTGCATTTGGGTATAGTAGTCCTGGGGCTGCTCAGCTTTGGTTCATTAGGTTTAGCTATAATGCAGAAAAACAATGGCTCTTTAGAGCAACATTGGGGAAAGTGGTTTAGGGCAGTGGTTTGAGAACTTCATTGGGGATATTTTGGTACTTTCGTCAGTCTAAGGTTGCAGCATTGCAAATAAAAAAGGTTTTTGTGTAGTTTGTTATAAATGTCACATGTCAACATAAGATATGTGTAAAACCATTTCTTCACAAACTCATTAAATGTGATTGAGGTTTTTGAAAGATTTCTATATGATTTTCCTTACAGAAATGTGTCCATATTTTTCTTAAAGACATAAATGCTTTAATTTGCTGTTATACTTAACTAGAGTATGACAAAATTATTTTAATGCAAATTCTAACCAGTGTCCACTGGTTTGATTTTCTATCGTCCATACAGCATCTTATTTCACTGTTTTATCGGTAATAACAAAGCACCTTCAGATAGTTTGAACAGAGAAGCTCCACACACCATTTTATACCCATTTGGTCAACCATACATTACCAGGTTAATTTTCTAGATAGTTAAATATTTTTATGAAATTTGGAAAGAGAGAAAACAATAATATTCATGAGATTTTTACGTTTTATAATTGTTATCTTATATTAAATTCTTATAAAGACTGAAGTGTAATTCATGGTGGAGGACTGAACAAAAAACGTCTTCCAGCTGAGATGCAGACAGCTCCATGTTGCAAAATAAACTCCTACTGAAGAGATAGATATTGACATTGATCGAAGTATTAGCTCTACGTGATCAAGCGTCTTGAAATATCAGACATAATAAGACTCAATAAGATTAAAACTGAAGAAGTAAACCACAGTGTCTTCATAAATTCCCAATTTTTACTTAAGGTTGGCCAGATCTCTTAAGAAGAGATTTTCAATCGCATTGAGAAATACTAGGTCAAATAAAAGCTATGTTCATAAGAAAACAAAAAGTAAATAATTTTTAGTAAACCTTTTGACACTTTTCTAATTTTTTTAAAAACAAAACCATCCATAGTACAATTATAAACCAACTAATATTAGCTTGTTCTTTCACTACAAAGAGCAAAACATTTTTCTTTTTTTTATAATATTTTGCACAGAATGCACAACTATTACTAGATTAAGAAGCGGTGTACTCTTTTTTTTATTTTGCTTAAATCTATACATGAGAATAAAAACAACAATACATAAATGTTATATATAGTGATATAATTTCTATAAACTATTTTAGGATTAAATGTTGGTTTTCTGTTTTATATGAAAGCAATTAGCCCACAATAAGTATTTCATATATGCTATGATATTGTGTTATTTTTACCTAAGGCTATCATAAATCTCATTCTTACACACCAAATGTGAACCGTCCACAATTTTAAGCTATCAGTGGGCAAACACTGACACAAAATGAGTAACAAAACCAAAGAAATGCAAAAACAAATGTAATAGAAAACATGAAGATCTGCAATTAACCACTAAAGAAAGCACCTTATTAGATTACAAGAATGTTCTTCTGTTCATTGTACATCATATGTTGGATAACATAGCAGTGGAGTTCCACTGAAACTTGGTAGATGTTTGATAAACTAAATGAACTAAATTCTTTACAGTAAAGGAAGAGAAAATTCAGGCGTAGCGGCAGACCAGTGAGTAGAAATCTGCATTTCTTCAGGCATGGACACCAATCACTCTGCTCTGAGTCTCCACAGCTGTTATGTGGCACAAACAATGAGCTCTAGTGGTCCGACTAGTGCTTTGAGAGCTCATATGGAGTGTGTGTAAAGGTATGTTCTGCATAAGTTGAAGGATTCCCGAGCGTCCAACAGGGCAAGGGGAAAAGTTGAATATGGGAAACATCTGGCCAGCTGTCAAGCACACAAACACACAAGGCCCCCTCCTCCAAACTGTGAAACATGACCGCATAATTGATTTATCAGAATGCCCCGTGTCAACTCCCAAGAGCTGACGCACCTCTCTGCCAGCCTTGACATCTTTAAAAGAAAGCCTCATGCAACATACTCTTTTTTTAGCTGAGTGCATGTGCAACAGAGTGCTAGAATTTCATGTAGGTAGAGACCGCTCTTTATCTTACAAAGCCTCAGCTTCCTGCATGTGTCGGCTGCGCAGGAGCGTAATGGATTATTACCGTGCCACGCATGCACAAGTTGAGCGTGACGCAAGCACAACCATGGGAGCCAGAGGGTGAAGGATGAGGGTCAAGGTGATGATCGGTAAACTTTGGAAACCATCACTCAAATTAGGCTTGAAGGGGAGGCGAGGATTTCTTAGCATGGATGTTTTATTAAAGCCCCTGAGTCTGTGTTTATCCTTTTGGAGGAGTCACAACTCACCTCCGTTCCTGTCACCATTGGGTTCCCGAGGTCACAAACCACCATTCTGGACTCATTGATTGTTTTGTACTCGCAGTTCAGCTGAGAGAGAGACTGCAGGAAGAAAAACAGATGAGACTGAGAATGTTAGGAAAGAGAGAAGGAAGTAAGAGAGACCATCAGATCAGAGTCAAGAGGAGGGGGGAGATAGGCGAGGAAGAGTGATGGATACCCCGACACTAACAATATAATCAATCAAATAGCTCCATTACACACTCATTAGCACAAATACACACATGTGGGCACGCCAACACACACACATGCGAACAATCTGACCCTATCCATTATCATGGTTCCTAATGCAGCCTGTTAATCATAATAGGGGCTTTTGGGCTGATGCCAGTAAAGCATATCCTGCTGATAGCCTCGCAGTAATTAGGCCAAATGCATGACTTCATGACACAACAGGAAGTGATGCTGCACCTTAACTGCAGCCTCAAATAGCACACTTCCTTAACTCATCTTTGGCTGAGCCTCAATAAGAAAACTGTGTTAGTCTACATGCACTCTCCATCAGCATGAATGTCGTGTTAAATTAGATGTTTTAGGGTTGCATTTGAACCATTATTGTTATTATTTTTTTGAAGTAGAAAGGAGAGATAAGACTAATTCAGAGAATATTTAGAAGAAAAACTGGACAAGTTCTCAACAAGTTCCATTTTAGTTCTGATTGTGTCTTATTGTGATAGTTTTAAAACCCTACATAGTGGCTCATATATATTCATATAAATCCTTTTAATATATAGATTAGCAAGTTGATGAGAAACCAAACACTTTTCATAGCCAACTTCTTGACAGAAGAGTTCATAAAATTTTTTTTGTTTCTTGATATGGAACCCAGTTTTAAACAAGGTACATATCTTTTTTTATTTTTGTTTATCTTAGATCCTTTCCAAAATCATAATGTTAGCCTGATTTATCTACTCAAAAAGTTGCTTTATTCTGTGTTTAAGATCACTCCACTGTTGATATGCCAATATGTCAAAATTACTGCTAATGAAGGGAAATGGAGAAAAATAACTTCTGGAAAAAGGTTTTAGAGTCAGATGAGACAAATATGAAGGTGTATGGCCAGCATAGCAAAAACATGACTGAGATTGAGATTTTTAATCTTAAGAAAATTCTAACAGCAAGCATGGTGACGGTAGAATCATGCCGGGGGTTTGTTTCACTACCTCCAAATTCTTCAACGTTACCTCAGATAAACAGTTAAATGTTCGAAACATGGAAACAATTGGATGTTACATAAGTACAGTATACCAAACACACCAGAACTGAAAGCAGGTTAACACAACATCCAACTGAACTCAATTTAATAATTAGCAATTTATGGAGAATCTTTAAGAGCTAGATCTGAACCAAGAACATCAACCTGGAAGCTTACAAGATTGGTCAAAGATCAAGGCTGAAACATGCCAGAAACTTGGTGATTGCTAAAAAAAAAGTTTCTGGTTTCTCTGAAACTTGTTTTGGGAGATTTAACCCAATAGAAGTGTGTGTTCACTTGTGCACCCAGTTCAAAATTAAAACATCATGTCTGCGATGAGTGTATGTAAGCTTCTGATCCTGAGTCCCTACCTCCACCCTGCGCTCCACTCCAATGTAGTCGGCCTCTGGTGGTATCAGTGTGTGCAGCTCGCTCTCGTAGGCCCCCTCCCCGCGGTTCATTGCGGTGATCGTCAGCATGATCAGATTGTCGTCTCCAATCACCAACTCTGAGCGATCCCTGGATTTGTGTGTTGAGACAACAGCACACACAGAGACAAAAATGGACAAAAAGAAGCAAATTACTGCATTTATCATTTTTAGGACTGGAGTTAAAGTGCAATCAGCTGCAAAGGAATGCAACCCCCCCCCCCCCAACAGTGCGTGAGCCTGTATATGTTAGTCACTAGCCGGTGAGAGGATATTTATATAAGGCTGCCATGGAGATGCCGTACAGCTGGAAACACTATACAGAGAAGGCTGTTTCACATACACGTGTGCACGCAAAATCTCTCACAGGTTAAAAAGACCAAAATGTGAGCAGGTTCAATGTAAACTTTGTTCACTGGTTGAGGAATAGCAGATATTCTGTCTTTTCTTTAGCTTTTCTTTGTTGTGTGCCTGTTCTGAGGATGTCTAACTGTTGAGTATTTGCAGGTTGGGGTCAGAGGGCGTGACTGTTAAGTCTTACATGCTGGCGGAGAGCTGCAGGTCGGGGATGCATATGTTGTCATCACCGCAGTCCAGCAGGATGTAAGCCTGGGAAGAAAAGGTTATGGGAAAATGTTTCAGGTAACTCTAGACATGTGATTCTCAAACTTTTCTCACCAACTTTTGTCAAGCATCACCTTACTGACATATATGTGCTAACAGAGATAAAATTATGTAAAAAAAACCCAAAAAAAACCTGTATTAGTCTCTTGGTACACACTCAGTGGTATTTACAGTAACTTTTTAATTTTTCTTTAAAATTTCCAAGTTTAAAGATGAAAAAGTTAACAGAAATTTCCCCTGAGTTTCCCCGATTCTAAGTGAAATATTGTTGGAGGTTTCTTTCAACCCTGACCTCTATCAAATATGGCTCCCTTAAATGCAGAATGTAATAGCCACTGTAAGAACAGTTCATGAGTACTTTCTTTATTTAAAGCACATGCCCGGTACTTCATGACGTATGAGAACTGTTGCTTTAGATTTTATCATGAAACAAAAGTAGACAAAATCATCCCTTGCGCTCTCAAGAAAGCTGGAGATGTCTGAACCTGTACATGTTGAGATCTCTGATTATTTTTTAACCTGACAGTCTGACTAATTTGTTCGTAAAAAGCTAAGAAAGTCTCATCAGTTGGTGTTGAAAAAATACAAAAAGTCGAGACATAATTGATAGTGGAGTCTTGCAAATTATAGTCAACCTACAAACAGAGAAATCTGTGTTTTTCCCTATAATTAAGATTAAGTAATCAACAGGTGGATGAATATTCTTTAGAAGTTCAATCAAATCTGCTCGCCAAACCTCAGCTCTGGAAAATTTAGAAGCTCTCAGTGTTTATTTGAACACATCCAGTTTGTTACAGAGCAATGAAAGAAGGGCTTACATTTCATCGGTTGCATGTCTAAAATTTTCTTCTGTTGGTTTTGTTGCACAGCAGGCCATGTCTTCAACATTTCCTTCTCCGTCATAGATTTTATGGATAATGGGGTTGAGCTTTTATATCATTTAAAGTTGGCTGATATGTAATTTTGGCAGCATTTTTATGTGCAAGCGGATACTTTTATGTGTTGCATGTCAGGCTGGAACTTAGAATATATAAAACAGACACATCAGGGTTTTTATAATCTAAATGAGTTTAACATCATCATTTCACGGGCTGAGCATCTTAAAAAAAGCATGTGAGCACTGACTAGATGAATATGTGGACACCGTAGTATTCCAGTAGATCATCTGATTCCAAAATCATATGATGATCTGGTAATGGTTTTCTAATCATCATCTAAAGTTTAATTGGTGGGCCACAGAGCAGTAAGCTTTTCCTGGAGAGCATTTTCCTGGAACTAAAGCCTTCTGTTGTACTTCTCCACAGATTCTTCACCCACATGTTCCTGGAGGAAGGTGCTGCTATACTGGTTGAGAATAGGAGGGAGAGTTTTGTCACTAGAAGGTGAGGCCAGGCTGTAGTTCAGGGCCAGTGCAATGGGGGTCAGCTTGTCCCTGAACTCGTCCTCCTCCTGTGAAGCAACAGAATTAAAAATTATATGAACTTAATTATCATTGTAGTGGTTAAATTAGTAAATGTATTATTCTGTGACACTGTATGTGTGTGCTGCTGTGGGATTTGCTCACCTTCAGATAAATCTTGTAGCTCAGACATCCACGTGGGCGACTTTGACCGAGCCTGAGGAGCCCTGAATGCTGAGCCTGCTGGGTGTCTAAGAAGAGGACTCTCTTAACCCCGCCCCTTGTGCCTTTCAGCCAATCCAGATGCAGCTCTGCTTTTAGATCTGAACAGATGATGGCAACAGAAAAGGAAGGATTCAGATCTCAGATAACTGGACTTAATGACAGCAACACCACAACAATAGTAAAAAGATATTACAGTAGAAGAAACACACCTCTTCACTGTCAATGTGTTACACTTTGTTATGTGGCTTGCAAAAGTGTTGGATCCCTATCAACTTTTGCACATTTTGTCATTTTGTTACATCTACAAATGTCAGTGGATTTTTATTTTATAGACCAAAACAAAGTAGTGCATATTAATGAAAGATGGTTTTCAACATTAGAACCTGAAAGGAGCAGTGTGCACAGTGCTTTGAGACAATAAACTATAGCTCTACTTCTTTACTGCAACCTCAAATACAAGTTTTTCAGAGAATGCATCTACCAGATTTGCATCTATGTGAGAACTGTGAAACTGTCTCATTGAGGCTCTGTTGTATAGAGTCTGTTTCTTCTTCTTTCTGGGAATTCTGACAAGCTTCTCTGATCCTGCTTGAGAAAACGTTTTTGCCATCACCATTTATAAACATATAAATATGGATTTAGGATGATCTGCATTGTGCTTACTCACTAATGACTTCTAACAAACCTCCCAGCTGTATTTATACTGAGGTTGAATGACTGCACTCGATTCAATGCCAATTAGGGGATTTCTCATAGCAATTGGTTTCAGTGGAAAATCTGTACACAAAATATGTTGTTAAACAATTTCTAAACAGTGTATTTTTTAATTTTACAATTAGGCACTACTTTATGTTGGTCTGTCACATAAAGTCCAAATTAAAACACACCAAAATTTGTGGTGGCAAAGTGACAAAATGTAAGTAAGTAAGTAAATCTAAGTTATGAAACTATTTTCAAAACACCACAGTTTTTTTCCTGATGGATCAAACATTACTACAACATCAAAGAGGGGTCTTGGGTGTATCTTATTCCCATTTTGCCTTTTTCTTCATCAAACTGGAATGGAGGCAGCTGCATTGGTAAAACGAATCTGACAATTGTTCTTCCTCACTGTAAAAGTTTAATCTTGTGTACAGATGCTTACCTACATTGCTGGGAATCCCCATTCCACTTACTGCTGCACACACATCCACCTTAAGGCTGGAGGAAAAAGAGAAAAATGTGTTTTGAATTAATCAAGTAAATCTTCTAAGTAATTCAAATCAGAACTAACTTTTCTACAAGTACAGGTGCACTGTGCTCTGAGCTCAACAAATCGAGTGCTTTAATTTATTTCTTACGTTTCTAACATAAGGTGAATTGAAAAAGCAACACACTAAGTAAATAAACTGTTTCTAAACAAGGCATCTGTTCCTTTCTTTCTCCAGGGTTCAATAGGAATGACCGTGGAGGCCCTACTATTAGACACGCAGACATGGGAGACTGGGAAACATTTCTGCATTTCCTCTTCTAATGTTTATTAAGCCATGTGTAAGTGTGTTTTTTTGTGCGTTATCACCTCCTTAATCAACAACAGGAAAGTGCCTCCCACAGGGGGAGATCTACACTGCTAATATGCAGTAATCTGGAGGATCTCAAGGGTGTAACTTACTGCAATGAAGCAGATGACCTCATGCAGGTTTTGTTTCAGAACTGGCACCTGAGAGTGTGCTTCAGTGTCGGGAAGGTCTGAACAACCAGGTTGCAGATGTTGTGGATATGAGTGTCTTTGCTGATAATTAGGATTTCCATTCAATAAAAAAAATAATGATGATAATCAGTTGTTATCATGAGTTTGTTGTGAATGAGAGTTAATGTGACAAAACATCAAATTGGTTCTAAAAGAATACCTTCCCATGTGGTTGTGTTTTGTTTAACATATGTTATCTAAATGAATGTGTGTGTTTCAGTTGTGGGAGTGTATGACTCTAATAAAGGCTGTGTGTCACATTTATGTGCATGTTGCACAAAAATGACCCCCAGGTTAGTCATTACTGTATGCAATTTTCCCCGAAATGCATCTGCGCTTCCCCATCCTACACGATTCGAGTCGGCTCTCAGTCTTTACAGTAAATCCTTTTCTGCAGTGCCAAGTCTGCTCCAGACAACCCACACAACTACATACATATATCATTATGAAATCGGATTACAGAGCTATTTTTTTCCTCAGACAAGGCTGTATTGTTGCTGCATTAGTCAATAAAGATATAGATGGATTTGGTTAAAGTCTTGTTTTGTTTTTTGTTGGTTTTTTTTCTCTTTTGCTTGCTTTGTGACTCTCTCACTGTTTATTAGGTCCAGCATTTCCTTTGGCCCTGGGTGCAGTTATTTGGCAGGTGTATGCACTTTTCAAACTTAAGGAAGCCAGACAATGCGTTGCACCAAACAATTTCTTTTCCAGTTTAACTGACTCTAATTTAAGTAATTACTCACTTAACAATTTCCCTTTTCACTGGCCCACTTTTATCTTTCCATTTAGCTCCAGGTGCAGGTCTCATGTCAAACTATTATATTAAGATTACTGAGCTAAGAATTTCTCCTCGAAGGGGAAAAGTTTTGTAAAAAGTGTCATTTGAAACTCAACATATTTTTCTGAAACAAAAGAGAAGAAAAAAAATCATCGCTTCTCAAGTTGGTGTTACAAATAAGTATTTTTGGTGGGGAACTTGCTAAAATCCTGCGTTTGAATCCTGGCCGTGGAAGAGAAAAACACAAGATTAGGATTGTATGTGAAAATACTGGCTGGAAATGTTAGACAGTTTATAAGAAAAGCACACTATTTATCAGAAAAACAGCTTGAAATGATACTTGTAAAATTATTTATATGTTCCTAATAAACTGTTAGAGTTCTAATTAATGAGCAGTGCCAGAGTCACTGAGTAAACTCAACAAATACTGGTGTGCTATTAGCTGCACCCTCAGCCAGCCATGCAACTTTTAACCCTCCCACAGTCTTAGCGTGACGATCAGGAGGAACTTGGTAGGTGTCACCGTCAGACAACGGGCGCGTCCCATATCCTGTCAGGTCCAGAAACCAGTCGGTCCAATGGACGCTGTCTTTTAAAGGGAGTGCTAAAAATAATGCCGTATTTTCAAGTGCACAGTTTGTAAAGGTGTATTACAGTCCGTGCACATGACTGTATGGAACTAACAAATCAGATTTTTTTAGTTTGAAATTATGCTCCTGCTATTGAAAAGATGAAAACATATCAATGGCTTCCATACATCTATAAAAGGACATAAGTTATCTGGAAAATACCAGACTTTGCCTGGGGAAAAAAGGTCTCATTTTGCTCTTTAATCTAGAATAAGAAGGCTATATTTTCCAGCCAAAACGGTTAAACAAACCTTAGAAGTCCATTGACATATACAGAACAGCAGCCAGCAATGTTTTAATGACTTCTAGGGATAAAAACAGTTGAACTTATCAGGAAATCATCGGCTTCAAGTTCTCAGGAATGTCCCCAAGTTTCTGAATGTCTCAATCATCGCTACTGGTCTAAAATTATATAGCAATTTATTTAAAGAGACTCAATTTCATTTTGACAAAATTTACACAGTTTAGCGCTTTTTGTTGATCCAACTCAAACCCAGTTCCTTTCCGACTCGCTGCCAATACTCACACAGCACCACAGAAAAACCACTATGGCAACTAGCCAAGCCCAACGTCTCTCGTCCAAACAGTCCTTCAGCGGTTCCAGCGCCAATACTTCAGGACCAACATCAGGCAGTGGCCAAACAGCGGGAACTTTTCGACTGGTTCCCTTCATCTACACTCAGGCCAAGGGTGTTCAAAGCCGGTCTGCCACCCACACGAACAATGATATATTCAAAACAGAATTATGCAGTCTCAAAATAATTGCAGAGGCCTATAAATCTGAGTTTTCAGGATATATGAGTCTGCTTCATCCAGAGGGCTGCTTCGTTATTGTATTGGAGAATTAAACAAACAGTCGTTGGCTGATGGCAGACGTTTAGTGGCCTGGGGTGAAATATTTGTTACATCTGTCAATGTGAGTGTGATTTTTGAAAGGGTATATTTCATACTGCGTACCGTTTTAGGATGCAGTGTGAGCAGGACAATTTCTGCTACAGATATGAGTTTCAGTGCAGCAGTGGGACTCATTAGTTTTATGTTTGTTTTAGGATTTGAGCACTTTTTGCTAAAGGGTATTACAAATGGATATGTAACCTAATTAGGCAGTCCATTGTGTCTCTTTTAATAGATAAACTGGGAAAAAAAAGACTGTTTAAAAAAAATCCATAAGACTCCAACTGAGCAACCTCCTCTAGTTGAAAATCCTCATCACTATAAAAATAGTTGCTATGCTGCAGCACAACAACCACTTTGTTCGCTGCTGTTTTCTCTATTAAGAAGAAAACAGTAAATTTACTATGTCCCCACCTGAGTGCAGTGGCGCCTACAAAGCAATACAACAGAGGTTCCTGTCTGCACCACGGGGCAATTGCTTTGCTTTGATTTCCTCCAAGAGAAAAGCATCCTGTTATGACCATCATCTGTGTATTTCCGCATTGAGACACTGGTGTAGAGTTCCTTTTTGGTAATTTTGTTTTAAACAATGCTAAAAGGTCGATCAGAATAGAATGTCTTTGCCAAAAAAGAGCAGCCCAAAAATAACCTGATACATCAGATGTTTAGTTAACAGAACCAGAGGAAGTTGTCAGTGGGGTGTATTTAGAAAAGGACAGACCTTTCTAAATAGATATTCAAAAATAAAAAGCCATTCAATCTGACAAGCTTTCTGGCCTTGAAAAGCTAATTTAACTTATCTGATCAAAAGGGTGAACCTGAAATTCTAATCTGTGCTAAAGTAAACTTGAAGAACTGAAAAAACATTTAGTATTTACATACAACACTGAAGTTTGGCAACTCTGTCTGCTAAGAAGAGTGTTTCTATATTGTTAGTCTCTCCTGAGAGTCCAGAATCCTCTCAGTGTTACTAATACCAACCAAAGATTGAATTTGGACCTTTGTTGCCAAACTGCAACAAAAATACAGTTGGATGAAACTGTGTGAAATTGAGTGCAAAATGACAAGGAACAACATAAAACAAAACAGGAATAAACTTAAAGTGTGGCTGATTGCCAATTCAGAAGAGGAGCATTTAAATAATTCCCCAAATAAAAATTAGTTAGCTGATTAAGTAGTGGTCAAAAGTACAGAAAATGATAAGTTTTTTTCATGTTAATTTAATGCATGACAACTCAAACTCCCCATTTCCTGGCGCTCTTTGATGCATTTTAATTTTAGTTTCTTTTATTGGTATAAATTAACATTTGGGGAATCCTTTGAATGCATGAATATGGATAATCGTTTTTTGTTTACCTAAAAACTACTAAGTCTTTCCTGAAGATAGATTCTGAAAAACCTCACATTTTATTCTACAAGTAAAATAGCATGAATGACACTTAATGTGATTGAATTTAAAAATCCAGAGGCTTACAAAGGTAACCTTAGCCCTTTAACTTCAGATTTTGCTGTTAAAATCACAAGTGTCAATGTATTTTATTATAATTGTGGTGTTGAAGGACAAGAATACATTAGCTCAAAATGTTTTCCTAATATAAATCTGAAAAGTGTGGCATGCAATGTTATTAGCAGCTCATGTTTTTTTGCAGAGAAAATGGGTAAAAACTTTAGCAAACTGAAATACATGGAAGTTTATGGTTGCAATCTAACAAAATGTGAAAAAGTCTGAATACCTTTTCTGTATATATTTACACAGGTGCAGATAATTAAAGGAAAATCTGTTAGTGAAATTATAAAATGGAGATACAGAAGGTGATTTTACCAGGTAACCATGTTATTAGTCTGAGGCAGGAGACACTGCCGGTCATCAGGATTCAGGATTCTGGGCATTAGGCTCATTGCAGCTTCCACGGACACTACAGCTCGAGACCTGGACGCATGCAAAGAAAAGGATTTTCAGAAGGATGAAATAAGAAGCACAAATGTGACAAACTAGCATTTTTGTTTTTGAAACCTGTACCTGTAGACTGAGACTTCTCCTGCGCCAAACGCCCCTACGATCAGATCTTCACAGAGACACGGGGAAAGCAAGAAAAAAAGAGGGGGGGAAACAGTAAGCTTCAAAGAATGCAACAGATGGGACTAATTCTAAGGTCTCCAGCAATCTTCATCAAACACAGACACAGCATGTAATAAACACACTTAAGCACACACACATACTCCAACTGACATGCAGAGCTGACCCTCTGATATCATTTTGCATTTTCTTTCATTCTTGGTCCCTTTTTTTAAAACACAGCTCAATAATGAAACAAAAAATTATCATGTATTTCGTTTTTTATTTTAATAGTGAGCATATGATTCATTGCGAGACATGTGTGGACCACACGTTGCATACCAGGCCCAAGTTCACTTGCCCCAATCACAGTTTGCTAAACACCAACATTTCCCAACATCCCGCGCTGCGAGGACTCCAAATTGTAAGCAGCACCAGATCTCATCTATGTGTGATTTTTTATTTGTTTTCATGGGCTTTGTGATGAACACATGATTTTAATTGGCTCCCAAAGTTTAAAATAGAGACGGCATTTAATGGATGTGGTCAGGGGACACATACCAATGTAAGCCACACACACACGCACACACGCACGCACGCACACACACACACACACACACACAAGTACTGATTAAAACAATGTGAAACTAGAAAAGAGCCACTTAATGGATACAAGCCATCGCTGCCAGATGCAGCAGGAAGTTAAGCTGTGTGATCCTAAGAAAAACACCGTAACTTTTTGCTGCACGGGAGAAATCATCTGTGATTTTGTTACCAAATGGTTTCTTATATTTTAGAGCTGCCTCTATCGAAAAAAAAATTTAAGCCATATATTTGTGATTTAGTTATTTAAAATCTGTACACTCTTAGCATAAAACCTCTTAGCAACCCTCCTCAGGAGGATGGAAGCAAGAGTTGAAGTGTACTCTTGCAGACCGTGCTTGGCAATCGGTGTGACTTCTCCCTTTGTGCATTTAGAAGGAACAAGACTAATTGAATCTACGAGAAACACATCTGTTTCTCCCCTTGGCTACAGTCAATGAGTCCCGCTGAAACCACAACATTAAACATTCAGGCCTTGTCCCTTTCCCCCTGGAGTGCACTATGTTCCTATGTAAGTTGTTCTATGACGGCGTGTGTGTGTGTGTGTTAGAGCCAGGAATGTTCTGGTCTGATCGACGTTATCTGGTCAGGGTCAGAAAGACCCTGAGCATCTCCGCTTCCGATACACGTTGTTGATCCACTGTGGCCAACTTTATGTCAGCTACTATCACGATAAACTGTGCGGCTATGTTTTTTTTTTTTGGAATCCTAGCCTATTTTTAGGCTTAAAAAGCTACTACATCATCATGCAGCATCAGAGCCAGTGAAATAAAAAGGCCAAACAAGGTGATACAGAAAGCAGGTTTTATAATGCAGACTGCTTCAGGAATCTTTGGAGATTCATCAAATGAAGAAAATTACAGAGAATGTTGAGACTGTCTTCAGTCAGAGGCTTATTTAAAGTAGATGCAATATGGACTGCTACAGGTGATCCTTCCTCCTTACAGCTACAGCCATTTACAATAATTCTTTGAAGAAACTTGGAAAATAAAACAAAATTTAATCTCCCACTGGGATTAATAAAAATTTTTTTTACATTTAATTAAATTATCAGAGAAGTATCTACCGTATTTAAGACAGGAAATAACTATAGAACTAATGTAATATGTTTACATTTGTTTGACATCATTTTAAGGTATATAAGTAAGATATGAATGTTAGATCATTGGTGTTTTCCAGTCTGGGACTGGACCATGGCTGACCCGTACCACCTGGACTGATGTTCCTAACAAATGTTCAGAGAGGAATCAGAAAACTTGCATCTCCTTAATCTGAAACCAGCACTAAACAGGAGCTTTAAGAACCTCAAGTTTTGCATGAGTTTTTCCTTTTTACAGTGCTTTCAGAAAATTGGGAGTAACAGAGCAGAAGGAGAAGGAGGGCGGAATGACGGGAAAACAAAAGCGAAACTCTGCCTTAAAACCACAATCTGCAAAAGTCATCAGAGGTAAGGTGTGGAAGAAGACCACCTCCTCGTCGAAATACCTCAGTCCATCTTACCGTTGTATTTCTGAAACCATGTAGCTCAACTCCTGCCACAAATATGTCAGCTTGACCGATGTATTTTCTCCCTGATCTAACTCTCATGTTTGCTCATGTAGCTCTGCATGACATGAAACTGATTTTGGGGTTAAGTGTGTGTGAGAGAACATAAGTGTGCGCATGGATGATTGAAAAGCTAAATCAACTCAAATTCCATGTTTGTTTTTTTTTATTAGAAATTCTGCTTCCTTGCACAGAGGAAAGCTTTGCCAAATGCTGTTGTTTTTTGGGGTTTCTATGAAAGCTTTGACTGAGCTTGTATTCCACACGCAGATACGCAACACCTTTATAGAACTGACAGGTACAGGATCATTCTGCATAACTAGACTGCTTTAGCTGATGGTGTCTTTCCTAGACTGAAGAAAAACACATCTTCCTCTCTGAGTTTACACAGACTGTCAAGCTGTCACTGAATGTCTACTTCAACTGCCTGTTTGGCTGCAGGGAGACCGGCCTTAGTGGTTAAAAAAGAGAAGTTAATGATTTCTTTATTCTTGGATTTGCGAACCTTTCAAATATTTCGTTCGCTTATACCTATTTCACTCTCAAAAGCAGGATACAAACCATACAGAGGGGTAATACTATATGGCTGGTTTAGTCAAGATTGTTTTGTCTGGAAGGCTAAAATACACACGCTAATGACGCAACCACATGGCATAATACTGTATAATGAATCAATAAAGTAAAAGCCTCAATATGAAAGATGGTGGAAAAGTTTTTCTTCTGCAGCAAAGATGGATGGAGCTAAATACTCATTAATCTTGGAGGAAAAACCTAAAACCGGGGTTCCCGTTCCTGTAGAGCTGCTCACAGATGCTGTCCACTCCATTTGGCTGAGCTTCCACTGTTTGGGGAAAAAATGGGTGACAGCTGCTTGCACAAAGTGTCTTAGGGACTGATCACAAATGTAGGAAATAATACATCTAATTTGGGCTAAAATTATAGCCTAAGGCAATTTTGCCAAAAGTGATTTTTTTGTCTA
>CAEFZX010010598.1:0-10819 GCA_903066825.1 Alfaro cultratus
TGACAGAACCACCCTACCTACAGAACCTCCCTACTTACAGAACCAATGCACTGACAGAACCACCCTACCTACAGAACCTCCCTACTTACAGAACCAATGCACTGACAGAACCACCCTACCTACAGAACTCCCCTACTTACAGAACCAACGCACTGACAGAACCCCCCTACGTACAGAACCGTCCTACGTACAGAACCCCCCTACTTACAGAACCCCCATTGACAGAATCCACCTACTTACAGAACTCCCCTACTTACAGAACCCCCCTACTTACAGAACCCCCCTACTTACAGAAACCCCATTGACAGAACCCCCCTACTTACAGAACCCCCCTACTTACAGAACCAACGCACTGACAGAACCCCCCTACGTACAGAACCCCCCTACTTACAGAACCCCCCTACGTACAGAACCCCCCTACTTACAGAACCAACGCACTGACAGAACCCCCCTACTTACAGAACCCCCCTATTGACAGAACCACCCTTTTGACAGAACCCCAACCGACAGAACCCCCCTACTTACAGAACCAATGCACTTACAGAACCCCCCTACTTACAGAACCTCCCTACTTACAGAACCAAAGCACTTACAGAACCACCACACTGACAGAACCCCCCTACTTACAGAACCCCCCTACTTACAGAACCCCCCTACCGACAGAACACCCCTACGTACAGAACCCCCCTTCTTACAGAACCAATGCACTTACAGAAACCCCCTACCGACAGAACCCCTCTACCTACAGAACCCCCCTACTTACAGAACCACCACACTGACAGAACCCCCCTACTTACAGAACCCCCCTATTGACAGAACCCCCCTACCTACAGAACTCCCCTACTTACAGAACCCCCCTATGTACAGAACCACCCCTTCAGTGACGGTGAGGAAGAGGAGGAATAATGAAGCAGATTGCACTAATCACCATTAAATTGTATCTCGACTGACTTTAGTCTCCAACATCAAACACACAGCCCCGCTGGGACACACACACACACACACACACACACACACACACACACACACACACACAGAAAAGCGTCAGTTTTTGGAGAACGTTGGAGATTAGAGAGAAATTTAGATGAAAGAACTTTTTATTCTTTTTTCCTCTGTCTCCTCAAGCTGAATGGCTGCAGGCTAGAAACACACACATCTGTGTGTGTGTTTGGGTACTATGTGAGTCTGGTCCGCCTGTCGGGTCTATCGAGCTCTGATCTGTGTTCCTGATGCTACAGAGACACAGAAACGAGAGAAGCTTGTTCGGTCTCTAATGAGGTTTTTAATGTTGACAGGGTGCGTTTGATTCCCACTCTGTGACCAAACGGAGGTTAGACTCATTACAGCGGGAGGCTGCATGCTGCAGGGCGAGGAGACTCTCCTGACATGAAAAACATCCGGCCCTCGTTACCGGACTCTGTCATGTCGAAGGCGACCTTTTGGAAATGGCCTTTTGTCTCCTTCACACAGCTGCAGATTTATCTGAGAGCGCCCGTTTCAATAAATCAGCAACAACCAAACAAGCATCACAGATAAGTGGAGAAAATGATGAAAGGAAGAGTCTGAGGCACGAACTGCAGGCACAGAGCTGATGTTTACTCTTGAAATCTGTCCATTTTGGATGTTTGGAGAAATGAAGTGTTCAGAAACACAAAGCTTCATAAACCGGATGATTAGATGTCAGGGACATCGCTAACAGGGATATCGCAACAGAGATATCACTGAGAGGGATATCGCTAACAGGCATATCGCTAACAGAGATATCGCTGACAGGGACATCGCTAACAGAGACATCGCTAACAGAGATTTTGCTAACAGGAATATCGCTAACAGATATTGCTAGCAGAGATATCGCTAACAGGCATATCGCTAACAGGGATATCGCTAACAGAGACATCGCTAACAGAGACATCGCTAACAGAGATATCGCTAACAGAGACATCGCTAACAGAGACATCGCTAACAGAGACATCACTAACAGAGATATCGCTAACAGAGATATCGCTGACAGGGATATCGCCAACAGGGACATCGCTAACAGAGACATCGCTAACAGAGATTTTGCTAACAGGAATATCGCTAACAGATATTGCTAGCAGAGATATCGCTAACAGGCATATCGCTAACAGGCATATCGCTAACAGGGATATCGCTAACAGAGACATCGCTAACAGAGACATCGCTAACAGAGATATCGCTAACAGAGACATCGCTAACAGAGATATCGCTAACAGAGATATCGCTAACAGAGATATCACTAACAGAGATATCGCTAACAGTCAGAGTCGTTGCTAACAGTCAACAGAAGAATGGAAAATAATGAAGGTCGTTTTCATTTGACTGGTATCACTGCAGGAGCTGAGAGGCAGTTTCACAGGGTGTCCCGGCCCGGACTGGTCCCCATCTGGTCCCAAACCAGGACCGTGTTCCTCCACTCAAAGAATTGTAAACAGTTGATAACTAAAACTTCAACATAACTTTATTCAACTGAAAGTTTTCAAAACAGCTGAGTAAATTAGCGCTTTGGAATTTATCTGGAAAATTAATTTAGGCGAAGCTAAGTATGCTAAATGTTTTCAAAGCTAGCTGTACCTCTAATGTAAAACCTTAGCTCTGCTATTTGCAGATTAGCGTCAGTGTGAGGATGTGTCATGCTATGGGCTGATTCATGCATCTGTTATGGCAGCATAAACCAGAGGAAGAGCCTGAGGAACAGGAGGGGCCCAGTCAGCATCTGGACTGACTGGGTCCCAACAGCGAATCAGGGAACATTTTGAAAACACAAAATATTTTTTGGACAAAGAATCTTCTGAAAGTTTTTCTGGGTTGTTCAGTGGAAGAATGGTTTCAGGTGTTGGGAGGACTGGGAGAATTGGTTGTGATGGAGGACGGAGCCCAGAGGAACTGCTTTGGTTCCAGATGATTAAATCAACATCAGGTTGTTCCGTCAGCTGCTGGTTTTCTGTTCAGATCCAAGTTAGCTCTGCTTTCAGACTCTGTTTCCATCTCACACATTAACCCCGCCCCCACCACCACCACCAGCCAATCAGCATTGCCTCCCCCACCACGAGCCAATCAATCCTCTGATACTTGAACTCATCTGTTCTTCTGTTGCTTTTTCTTTCAGACATTAATCTTGTTTTTCCTTTTTCTGTTTTTCTTTTTCTTTCCCTCCATTTCATCCCTCTGCTTCGCCCCCACCATTCAGACGAAGAAATTATCACTCCTACACTTACTACCTGTAAGTAACCTGTTTGACCTTTGACCCTAACAACACCTGAGTGCTTTCTGCCTGAAACTCTTCCCCACCAGAGAGCTGATGTGTTTTATAGAAACTAAAATTTTCATTAAAATATAATTTTATTACACTGATAAAGAAATAAATCAGCAGCCAATAAAACAGCTGGATCAATAAAAAACCAATAAAAGCTGAAAAAGTATTGATCAATAATCAGACTCCATCTTTAAACCTGATCCTGATTATGGATATTTGCTGAGAGAGTTGTGAAGTTTGTAGCAACTGGACAGAACTTACCGTGTAGCTGCTGGGGTCAGGGGTCGTTTCCATGGTGAGCAGTTACCGTTCAGGCTGAGATGCTGTTCCTGGATTCTGAAGAGAAATCTGGTTCTGAAACACACTTTGGCTCCATCAGAGGATCAGCATCCTGATGGATCAGAACCACAGCAGAACCGGATCAGAACCACCAGTCTCCCATTTGTCAGGAACAGGTTAAACAGATCTCTGACCACTGGTGTCATCTTCCTTTAACTGGACACTAACACCATGTTTCTCATCACCGACGCGTCTGCTGTGTTTTTTTCTCTTATTGTGTGTGTGTGAGCAACGGTCATTTGTTCAGAGGGGTTTATTACAAGCGGCTAATTCTATTAACCCTGCAACACTGCACACACACACAGTAACACACACAGTAACACACACAGTAACACACACAGACCCAGAGTGTCTCCTTCCTTGCAGCTAACAGCTTTGTGTTGCCTCTCATTAGATTAGCACAGATTAGCCTTGACATGCGGTGTGTGTCCATGTTGAGTGTTGTTAAATCAATCATCTCCGACACCTTGCTGATGATGTCATGACACAAACACCTGAACACACACACACAAATCGACTGTTTTCAGAAATCAGAGAACATTTCAAAGCTTCTCAGCTGCAGCTTCCTGGAAACCAGAGTTCAGCTCATGATCAGCCTGCCATTCTCTGTGGGGGTCAGAGGTCAGGGGTTGGTCAGGGGTTTGATGGTCGGAGGCTTCAGCTCTGCAGAAACTTAGACATAAATACGTAGACGCCTCATAGAGCGGGTTTCTTACCGTTGCTGCGATACGTCACAGCGTGCGCCATATTGAATGTGGCAGTAAGCTAATGCAAGTAAATGGACCCAACTTCACAAAGTGCCGTTCTACAAAGTATTTTAAGTTAATACCTGTAATTGACACATTCTCGCTCACACAGTAATATGTTTGGTAATCAAAGAAATGACTAAAGAGAGCATTTTGATGTGATTATTTAGTTGTTTTGGGGGATTTCTGAATAAATAGCACAATGTTTAGATTTACTAGAAAAGATTCTGATAATCAGTTTTTAAATTGACATTGATGGACAGACACACACTTTTACAGTCTTTTATTCAAGGACATATTTACATGATTCCATAATTTAATGTACACTTAACGTTTTAAGATATGAAGAAAAAAATTCATTTCCTTTTATTTTTTGATATTTTGTTGTAAAGATTATTATCTATTTAACTTTAGATAATAAGTGATTGATAAGTCAGCCATTGTAAAACATTGACTACATATTTTTTTTATTACAGTATGATATGTCAACTCTACTATGGACAGCAAAGACAGAGAAAAAAATTGAACAGAGTAAATTATTTTTGTTGGAAACTGGAGTCTTGGCCTTGTGGGCGTGTTTGTGCTGTTTGTCCACCAGGAGGAACCAGGAGGTTGCTGCCTGGAGGTGTGTTCCCTCACACCTGCATGTAATCGGCGTCTTCTACTCCAGCATAAGAGGAGCAGGCAGCCAGTTCTCCAGCTCTTGAGTGTTTGCCTGATTCCCTCGTGGCACCTTGGTACATACCCACAGAGTTGCCCGAGGACCTCAGTCCGGTGACCAAAGACCACCTCAAGAAGATTCCTCTGGTTGTTCATCCATAACTGGCGAATACCTGCTCCTCCATCCTCCAGGCTGCCGATTACCTGCCGCCCTCCAACGTACTACCACCATCTACCTGTGTTGTGCCTTTTTTACACTTATGTTGTTCGGTATATTTGCATGATAAGTGACTGATTTACAATTATATGTTAAGCATAATTTACATGATGATTATTATTAATTGTATTGAACATGATTGTATATAATTACAAAGGTGAAGTGAAATATATTTAAGTGCAAGACATGATTTATTTGAATAGAAGAAGTCTTTTATTTTGAAGAATGCTTAAGGATCTGTTACTGTTTGTCACTATCTTGCTTTGTTGACTTTTGATTGCTATTGGTTACGAATAGCTGTTGCCCGTTATTCACCAGATGCCNCTGAACAGAAAGGTTCAGTAAAAGAAATACGAGCCTCCGTCTTGTTTGGGAAGAAGCTTTACTCCGTAACATTTTGGTGCCGAAACCCGGGAATAAGGATTTTTTTGATTTTTCTGAACGAAGTGAAGCTAAGGCTCAGTTTAGCAGCCAACATGACGGAAGGACTGGAGCGATTAAAGAGAAAACGGTCGACTATCCGAACAGCAACGACGAAGCTGTTAACTCGACTAGAGGATGAGGTGGGCAAAGAGAGTCCAGATATGGATAGACTGCGTGAGTTCCTGACAGTTTTATCTTCTAAGGAGGAAATTTTATTGGATTTGGACAAGAGCATAGAAGATGAAACGTCAATTGAAGACTTGGACACTGAGATAACGAACTCACAGGATTACACGGACCGGATTCTCATTTGGAAGGTTCGCACCACCAACGTTATGGGATTGCAGGAGACCGCTACAGACACCCTGAGAGCGCGTGTGAGTGACGCAAACAACGGCTCATTTTCATCACAATCCAAACAGACGGTTAAACTGCCCAAACTAACGATAATTAAGTATGATGGAGAAATAAGCCAATGGCAGGAATTCTGGTCACAGTATGAATCAGCCATTCACAGAAATGATGGACTATGTAAGACGGACAAGTTCACTTACCTGAGATCTTACCTAACTGGAGCAGCTGCCCGGACTATTGCAGGACTGACAATGACAGATGTCAACTATGATGCTGCAATAGAGTTACTCCAGAATCGTTTTGGAAGGAAGGATATTGTGATAAGTGCTCATATGTCTAAATTGCTGAACTTGACACCTGTGAGAAGATCATCTGATGTTGCAGCTTTGAGGCACCTCTATGATGAATGTGAGATCCAGATACGCAGCTTGGAGTCTCTTGGAGTGCAAAGTGATACTTACGGCTGTCTCCTATGTCCAGTGTTGCTACAGCTTATTCCAGAAGACATAGCACTTGCTTATACACGGCAACAAAACTCAACTAACGAATGGAAAGTCCCAGAATTGATTCAGTTTCTGCAAAATGAAGTGCAAAGCAGAGAACGGGCGCTTCTGCTGACCAGACCAGGCCACACATTGAAGAGCCCGAGCCCACAACACAAGCATGTGGGTAAGCCATCCTATGCCTGTGATCAACCTAGAAAGTGGAGCATCCCATCAGCGACTGCTTTGCACACAGCCAGCGTCGTNGGTAATGACCATAAACCAGAGAACTGTCTTGGTTTTACAATAAGTGCACGCAGGGAGAAACTGAAAAGGCTTGGACTGTGTTTTGTCTGCCTGGGCCCGAAACATATTGCGAAATACTGCAGAGTGAAGATTTTGTGCAGACAGTGCAATCGAAAACACCACTTGTCAGTTTGTGAACAATATGAAACTAAACCAGAAGTCGACAGTACCAGCAATAGTGGAAATGCAGAGGCTGTGTTGTCTTCGTTAACCAGCTCAGTCAAAGTGAAGACAAATACTCAGAACACAGTATTGCTCCAAACGGTTAAGGCATGGGCTGTAGGACCAAAGGAGAGAAAATTATCTCGCTGTCTGTTAGATGGAGGTAGCCAGCGTAGTTTTGTTCACAGAGACATTGTCCGAGCCCTCGGACTGCCAGTTGTGAGGCAAGAGACACTAAACCTCCATGTTTTTGGTTCCACCAGTCCTGTAGTAGAGAAACGCAACATAGTGAGAGTTCAACTTGAAAATGTGTTAAACACTGAACGGAAAATCGAAATAGATGCTGTAGAGACCCCCGAGGTGTGCACTGCTGTAATAAAGGTACCAACTGAGCCCATTCAAGCAGAGATTAAGAAAAGAGGACTGCAGCTTGGAGACTTTCCACTAGAGGGTGCTAATGAACAAGAGTTGCAGATGTTAATTGGAGCAGATTACTACTGGCAGGCTGTTACTGGAAAGGTCCAAAGGGTTGCAGATTCACTAGTGGCAGTTGAAACCCTCTTTGGATGGGCTTTACAAGGACCAGTGACTACCTCCAGTGTTACAGACACCACGTGTATGCACATTAGTTTGAGCGAAGACACCCAGCTGTCTAAGCAGTTGCATGCATTCTGGGAGGTGGAGTCCCTGGGTATTGTAAATAAACAGTCAGAAAGCCCAGANAGAAAAGGCCACAACCAAACTTAGAGTGGTATTTGATGCATCCTCACATGAGGCAAACAGTCCATCCCTCAACGACTGTCTGTACACTGGACCTAACCTGAACCCAAACCTGCTAGATGTGCTCATAAAGTTCAGATTGCACAAGATAGCATTTACTGCTGATATAACTAAGGCTTTTCTTCAAATCTCACTAGCAGAAAAGGACAGAGATGCTGTCAGGTTCTTGTGGATGCACAGACCTTTAGCTAAGGACTGGAAAAATGAGGTACGTGTCCTGAGGATGAAAAGAGTTGTTTTTGGAGTAACTCCCAGCCCATTCTTGCTTGCTGCCACCATCAGAAAACATCTCAAACAATTTGAAAGAAAACAGCCAAGGGCAGTACAGGCTCTCAGAGACTCTATGTATGTAGATGACTTTATTTCAAGCTCACCTACTGTGCAGGATGCTCTTCACATGACAACTGCAGCAAAGTACATTCTCTCTCAGGCAAGCATGAACCTCTGCAAATGGGTTACCAACTCACCTGATCTGAAAGCCATGTGGAAAGAGAATGGAGCAGAGCTCACTGGTGATACAGAGTCCAGTGGAAATGTGCTTAAAGTACTTGGACTGGTTTGGAGACCGGAACACGATGATTTTGTGTTTGATCAAAAGGGGTTAATGGACATTTTGAAAGACAGAGAAAATACAAAAAGAAGTGTACTAAGAACATCAGCCCGTATATTCGACCCTATTGAGTTTCTTACTCCTTTTACAGTCCGAGTAAAGTGCCTTTTCCAAGAGATGTGGGAAAAGGGACTGAGTTGGGATGAACCATTACCTACTGACTTAGAAGAGAAGTGGGAGCAGTGGTGTGTGGAGTTACCACTGTTACACCTGGTGTCTATTCCCAGGTGGTACCACACTGAGATTAACAAAGAGTCATACACTGTAAAGTTGCATGTCTACTGTGATGCAAGTGAAAAGGCTTACGGTGCTGTGGCATATCTTCAAGGACAAAACAACCTAGGAGAGACTATTACCAGTTTTGTGGCCTCCAAGTCACGAGTAGCACCATTAAAAAAAATGACATTACCTCGCTTGGAGCTCATGGGTGCACTTATTGGAGCAAGATTAGGATACAGCCTCCTTAAGCCACTGAACATGGAGAAAAACCAGCTCAACATGTGGACGGACTCTATGATCACGCTTCACTGGATACGCAGCTCATCACGTCGATGGAAACCATTTGTGAGCAACAGAGTGGCAGAAATACAAGGGCTCACAAATCCAGAACTCTGGTCACACTGTGCTGGCAAAATGAACCCTGCCGACCTTCTTACGCGGGGTTACCATGCTCGGAGCCTTATTGAGAGCCAGCTATGGTGGAAGGGACCCACTTCACTGTCTACGGATGAGAAGGAACTGAACATTTTTAGTGACTATGTAGTGGATGAAGTGAATGCAGAGCTGAGGTCTGGGTATGAGACTGTCGTGCAGCTCACTGGCACTGAGCAAACTGAACCTCTGTTAAACTTAGAAAGGTACAGCAAGCTTAAGACCATGTTAAGAATCACTGCATGGGTAAAGCGGTTTGTTAGTAACACAAGATCTTGTCTGAAGGTTCAGGGAGAATTAAGTACAGAAGAACTTGGTGCAGCTGAAATGTACTGGATTAAGTCTACACAAGAGAGTTGTTTCAGTTCTGAAATATCGCAGCTAAGGTCAAAGCAAAATGTAAAGGTAGATTCTAAAATCAAAGATTTGAAACCATTCTTAGATGAAAATGGTCTAATAAGTGTTGGGGGAAGGCTGCAGAATTCAGATCTTAGTTTCAGAGAACAACACCCTTGGATACTACCGACAAATCACAAGTATTCTGAACTATTAGTTCAGTCATGTCACGAAAGAGTGATGCATTCTGGTGTAAGAGACACATTAACTCAAGTTAGAGAACAACATTGGATTTTGAGAGGCAGACAGCTTGTAAGAAACATTGTTTCAAAATGTTACATTTGCAAAAAACTAAAGGTTAAGGCAGCACAACAGATTACTGCTCCCTTACCTCGAGACAGAGTAACAGAATCACCTCCTTTTGAAGTTACTGGTGTAGATTTTGCTGGACCCTTATATGTTAAAACTAAGGACGGGTCTGTAAAATCATATATAGCACTGTTTACATGTGCAGTGACAAGAGCAGTACACTTAGAGTTGGTCTCAGATCAGACTACAGAGAATTTCTTATTGGCCTTAAAGAGATTCATTGCAAGACGAGGTCTTTGTAGGGTCATTTACTCTGACAATGCTAGAACATTCCAAAGGGCTGACAAAGATTTAAAAGAGTTATGGCAAAATATCTTAGGATCGACACTCACAGAGTTTTTCACTGGCAAGGGAATCACGTGGAAGTTTATCGCTGAGCGAGCAGCTTGGTGGGGGGGATTCTGGGAAAGGCTTGTGAGATCTGTAAAAACATGCTTAAGAAAGGTACTGGGGAAAGCATCTTTGAGTTTTGAGGAGCTCACAACTGTTCTTACTGAAGTTGAGGCAGTGTTGAACTCTAGGCCTCTGTCCTATGTAACTAGTGATGGATTAGAGCCCCAGCCACTTACCCCATCTCATTTCCTAGTTGGTAAACACTTAACTTCCTTGCCACCAAAGATTATTCCTTCACCTCACCTGAATCAGGTTCTCACTGCAAACTGCGAACAGCTAGGTAGAAGGTTGAAATACCAACAGAAACTTTTGATAGGCTTTTGCAAACGCTGGCGCAGAGATTATTTGATGGACTTGAAATCAGCCCACAGGGTGAACAGTCGCACTCCAACACTACTTAAAGTAGGAGATGTAGTTCTTTTGGGGGAGGACAATACACCCAGACAGACATGGAAAATGGGTAGAATTGTAGAGGTCTTTCCAGGCAGGGATGGTCTCATACGTTCATGCAATGTTCGTACTTCGACTGGTGGCTTGTTACGCAGGCCCATTCAGTTATTGTACCCTTTAGAGGTATCTTAAATGAAACGTAAATCCTACACAGATGAACAGTTGTTCATCGGGCGGGAGGATGTTGTGACTTTTTTACACTTATGTTGTTCGGTATATTTGCATGATAAGTGACTGATTTACAATTATATGTTAAGCATAATTTAC